>APFE030595371.1:74055-89585 GCA_000404065.3 Pinus taeda | reverse complement strand
CACCTCGGTCCCTAGGTACATGGCTTTAAATCCAGGCAAGGTAGGGCATTGGTTGGTGGGATGGTCTTCCTCACAAACGAAACATACCTCTACTGAGTGTAATGGGCACTCATTCTTGGGGTGCTTCCTTGTGCATCTAGGAAAAAAGATAGCCAAAGCCCTCTCAGCTTCTTCTTTCTTTTGCTGAATTCGGAAGGTATCAAGTTGCATGGCAATGGTCTGTCTCATTTCGCTCTTAAGGTCTTCCATCTAGTTAGCAAACTCATGCTTGGAGAAAGAGGCACTATCTGAGAGATGATTCCCCCTACCTCTCTTCCGGGCCACCCTAGAATGGTTTCTAAAAACGGTCTTTATGTCCTCATAAGGTAGTTGGTAGATGTCTCCTCCAGCCAGCAGGTTAAGGGTGTCCAGAAGGTCTTCAGGGACTCCTCAGAGCAAAACCAACTTCAGAGATTCTAGGTCAAGTGTGCACCTAGCCCGTTTATAACTGAGTTGGCACCTTTCCTCATATTCTTCCAAAGATTCATCACTGCCCATGGTCATCTGAAAGATTTCTCCCTTAGTTTCCTTGGACCTACAGTAGTCTCTGTACTTGGCATTGAAAGCTCGTTGCATTTGAGCCCAAGTGGTGATACTATTTCTAGGTAACCCCATGAACCATCGTAATGTTGCATCCTTGAGGGTAGAGGGAAAGAGTTTTAGTTTTTTCTCATCCTCAACATAGTCATAAGTTCGACAAAGGACAGCAAACTCAAACAGGAAGGTATCAGGGTCCTCAGTAGTTAGACCATGGAAATGAGGTAGCGCAGAGGGGCTTATGTTTTTCATTTTCATGTCTCCATTGGTCTCTCGGATGGGAAAGGCACCCTCTATTCTCTCGTCTTCTCTTCTACCATTTCAGTTTTCAGCCATGGCTTCAGATGGAATGTTTCCTAACTCTTCTTCTGCTATAGGATATTCGTATATCTCAGGAGGTTCACCTATAGGTTCTTCTGGCTCACTGTCACCAGAGAAAAGAGAAGGTTGACTCAGTGATGTGGTGGGGGTATTGGGTAAGAATTTGCCGGTCTTATCTCTGTTCCTACGAGGCATGAAATGGAAAGACTTTTTCTTGCTTTTTGTATTTTTTCTTGTACCTGCAAAACTAAAATGGATTGAACTGCAACTAGCTATCTTACTGAAACGAAAATGCGGAATTGAAATGAAAGCAGGAAAGGATTAATCTATTTTGCTCAAATGAAATTACGGAATTGAAATGCTAATTTACGCTTGCAGAATTGAAATGCTAATCTATGAAAGCAGGAAAGGTCTACTTTACTTTTGCGGAAAAGAAATTGCAGAATGGAAATGAAATAAACTACTTAGCAGAAGTTTGTAGTGGAAAATAGAAGAAAAGCAACAATCACCAATACTCTAACGCTTCCCCGGCAATGGCGCCAAAAAGATGGTGGGCTCCAGTATTGCAGCAATAATGCTGCAACTCTTGGGACTCCCTTCTTTACTTTTATCAACCCGGTTGTTTGTAACAAACTTGGAAGCGACGGTGCTGTATGCACAAGTATGAGCTATTTCCGCAGCTGTCACTTGGTTAGCTGGCACAAGTCCGCTAGGGGCTTTAGCCAACTTCTATGAGCTCTGAGAAGAAGCTTTTAAGTGATGGATGAAAGCTAACTCAAAGGAAGCTATTCTACTTGCAAAAAGTGACTGAAAAACTGAAGGAAAGCACAAACCCTAGCAAACCCTAATTCTACCAGCTAGTCCTACTGATGCAACAATGAGAGTGAAAACTACTGAAAGAGATGCCATTACTTCTATTAAGGTAAAACATGTGTTTGAACTACCTTTTTCCTAAGAAAGCATCTTTTTGTATTTTTGATTAAGTTGTCAATTTTCACATGCATATGCTTGAACTGTGCTTTACTGTGCAAGTGTGGATCAAGGAAGAGGAATGCTTGGAAATGGTTGGAAAGGTTCAGAGAGGGTCTAATGAGTCCCTAACACTCTTCCAGAGAGTTTCACAAAGTTTGGCTATCAGGAAACCTCACTTGTGAGCTTCTACAGGAAGTCTGTAGGGGTTCTACAAGATGTTTCAGAATTTCTACAGGATGTTTCAGAATTTCTATAGGATGTTTGGAGATCAGTTTTTAGGGGATGGATGAGTGAGGGAAGGTGCATGGATGGATCTGGAGGTAGGAAAGGGGTCTAAAAATGGCCTAAGGACTGGTAGATGGAGCGGTGAAGAGGTGTAGAAGGCTGACTTGGCTTGAAGAAGGCTAAGGCAATGATGGGGAAGGAGGTAAGGTTTCGTGGACAAAAAGGATAGATGGGGAACGAGAAACTTAGCTAAGAGACAGAACAGGTGGCTTAGATGATACTTTGGGTGGATGAAAGAATGGAGAAGATGCCATGCACGGTGTATCTTGATCAAATCAACAAAGGCCTGCAAATGATCAAATCCTGAACTAGTCTAGTCTAACCATCAACAACATAAATGAACAACACTTTATTTGGGAAGAAAACCTTGTACACCATCTATGCAAAGAAACATTTTAGATGTCCAAACCCATGACTAATCCCTGCTAATAAAAACAAGCACACTAAAGATTGCATAATCAAGCAAACTAGTGTTTTTGTGAGGCAGCATTGTTTCCTCAATTCCAGCCCCAAATCCAATAAGGATGAGGTGAAACCAGGAGTGTGGTTGTCCCTTTTCTTGGAGGTTTTGCTGTTATTATCCTACCAAAGCACCTAAAACAATGTCATTCATAAATAGTGATTTATTCCAGCAACATAACGAAATCTACATAATAGAAATATGTTCAAATGCATAAAGGAAAATAGTGACACGTAAAGGAAAAGTAACAATACAGAAAGGAGGCCCTAGGCTCTCAGGTTGGGCCCAACCCTAAGAGCTATGGCTCCTATGAAAAACTAAGATTTGATAGGAAACCAAACTGCTTCTCATTATCCAAAAATAAGCATAAGAGTCATACCAAAAATGGCTACAAAAGAACAAAATAGAATTGGCAGCACTGAGGTGAAAAGTACATAATAGTTTCAAAAGTCTTTTTACGAAGGCTGAGGCCTCAACATTTATATCTCACGAGGGACCTAGCTGGCCTCCTCAGTTTGTGGAACTCGGCTGTCAAACTGTGAGTTAAACAGTCCCTTCTAAATGCTGCTCAGCTTCCTTCTAGATTCGGTTTGGTGGTCTTTGGAGCTCGGAGTTGGGGGTGAAGATCCTGAGGAAGAGTCATTTAATGCCATAGGCAACCCCCCTTCAAATCCTCACCTCAAGCTTGGCTGCCTTATAGCTCATGATTGCTTTGACTTTGCTCCAATATATGTCAAAAAACCTAAAATAAACACGTGTTAACCACCTAGGAAAAGTGACTTCCCTTATTCGTACCAATGACATAAACATACTGAAAATAATGCATAAACTATAGAAAATGAAGGATTTGAACAAGGACTGAACAAGGATAATTAAGCCAAATGAGCCCAACAAGTTACCAATTTTGGGGCTCATCAAAACTCCTGATGAGTTTTTCCAGTTCATCCAACTTCAGGTCTAGTGATTCTTTATCTCGACCATAGGAGGATGCCTCTTCTTTCCCTCTTTTATTTTTAGTAGGTTCATGCTTTCCTCTTAACTTCCTAGTTGAGGTGAGATTTTCTTCCACCTCAAGAGCATCTATTTGGATTTCATCTAAAGTGAGGGCCTTCCTTTCCCTAAGACTAAAACCAAAGTCGGGTTCAAAGGGTTCCAAAAAGACTACTCGAGTCCTGATCAACTTCAAGACTTGCAAAACATGCAAGTCCTGATCCCCTTTAGCCCCATTTACTTTAGCCCCTTTCTGTAATTTTATTCATATGACTGGGGGCTTGAACCAAGTGCTTATAGTGAAGGCGTTAAAGCCTTTAAAAGCCTATCTGAGGACCTTTTTCCTTTAATACATGAAATCCCATACTTCAGCAATTTTTTAGAATCTGCACATTGTAAACTACTTCTTTGGGAAAGGAGTCTCTTCTAAACAAAACATAATTTTCGTGAAAGTAGAATTTTTATAATAAACTTGAAATTTCATATAACAATTACAATAGTGACACGTCGATATTTACAATGAGTGCAAGACAAGTACCTCTAATTTTGAAAATAAAATTTGAGGAATTTACCATTTACTGGAAGTTCCAATGATTCTCCATCCAGGTTTTCAAGTAGGTATGTGTTAATTCCTCTCTCTTTTATAATCTTGAAGGGGTCGTACCATAGCAAATCAAATTTTCCATGTTTATATTTTTCTTCCCGTCGTAAGTCCCATCGGAGAACTAAATCTCCTGGTTGAAGTGGTTGATCCTTAGCCTTCTTGTTAAACATACATTTCATCTTTTGTTAGTAATTTGGAAATTTAGCCCCCACCTATTCTTTGTTCTCATGAAGCTCGACCGGCCAATTTATCCTTCGCGTTAAGGAACTTGACTCTTCCTCTAATTCTTATAGAAACCTTGCCATCGCCATCGCTAATTGGATCGGGAAGACTATTTCCTTACCATACACTAGCTCAAAAATTGATTTCCCCATGGATCGTTTCGGTGTTACCCAATTGGACCATATGGAAAACTTCATTTGGGAGTCCCTATTCCTCTTATTTTCGACGATTACATTTTCAACACCCTCACCACAGTTTTGTTGGAGGACTCAGCCAAGCCATTACATTGAGGATAGTAGGTAGTGGAGTGCCTGATGATGATATTGAACTTATGGCAAAAGCTGATGAACCTGGCAAATTTGAAGACCTGAGTCTTATCAGTGATAATTTTGAAGGGACAACCAAAACGAGACAATATGTTCTCCTCCATAAATTTGATTACCACCGAGTCTGTAGCATTGTTGGCTGGGATAGCCTCTACCCACTTAGTGAAATAATATGTATCTGTCAATATCACTTGTGTTGGCCACTAGATGGTGGGTTTATTTCTGTTATCAAATCTAGTCCCCACTGTCTAAAAAGTTCTTCCACATGTACTGGTATCAGGGGAAGAGGAGAAATATTTTTCCTCTCAGCAAACACTTGGCACTTCTAGCACGACCTGGCCTAGAAATGAACATTTCCAAACAATGTAGGCCAATAGAATCCCTCCTTGAGGATTTTATGTGTTGTGGTCTTCCAATTGTAGTGTCCTCCACAAACCCTTTTTGAAAATCCTCAATCACATTATGGGTTTCACCCTCCACCAAACATAACAACAATACCCACGTCGGGTCCTTCTAATAGAGTAGGCCATTCGATATGATGTATTTATGCACTTGTAGTCTTAGAGTTTGGTATTTGTCTTTATCCAGCCCCAGCAGGCACTTCAATAATACAAGATAATGAACGATGTTATTATATGATCCCTTATATTTGGCATTGATTTTGTGCTCACATGTTTTAATTCTGCTCTAATGATCCTCTAGTCTACCTTCCTGTGTGATCAGGTTTATCCCTAAAGATTGGCAATTATATCTGGATAAAACCTTGGCCAACCCCTGGAATTTTATGATATTGGTAGGATTTTTGTCTAGCTCATATTCTTATATATTAGCTATCCACCTACCCATTTTTCCTTCATTGTCTCCTTGCACTAGGATGTCCTTGGCTATTGTCGTTGGGACAAACATTGTCATTTATGATTGCAGCACATACATACGAAATGCCTTCAAATCCTTGACTAGTGCATAGGCTTGTTTATCCAATATGTTATATTTAAGCTCAACATCCCTTAGGACTTGGTTGAAGAAGGCGATGGGTTGTTCATAACCATCCTTATCTTTCTCTAGCAGAACTGCAGCAATAGTATGTGGGAGGCGAAAGAAAATATGCATAAAGGCATTGAATAGTCAGGTTTGACTAGTGTTGGGGCTTCAGCCAAATATTCTTTAATTATAATGAATGAATATTGGGGGAAGGGCTCCACTTGACTTCATTTTCCTTCTTAAGCATGTCCATAATACCCTTGACAATTTTTGCGTAGTTGGGTATGAACCTCCGTAAGAAATTTATTCTCCCCAGAAAGGCTTGAACCTCTTTCTTATTTCTGGGGAGGGGAATATGGTTGATGGCTTTGACTCATTCAGGATCGATATTTACTCCTGTCTATGCTACTAGGTGTCCAAGTAGCTTCCCCTCACTCAGGGAAAACTAAGATTTCTTAGGATTCAAAGAAAGACCATACCTCATGCATTTCTCAAAGGTGAGCTTTAAGTGGAGGATGTGCTCTTCATCAGTCTTGGAAAACACTGTGATGTCGTCCAAGTATACCACCATGAATTTGTCTTGCTCCCCTACGAAGGTTATTTCCAAAGCTCTCTGAAATGTGACCCCTACATTTATCAGCCCACAAGGTAGGTGAACATACATGAATGTTCCCCACGGGGTGGTGAAAGTAGTCTTTTCCTGATCCTAAAGGTGGACTACCACTTGGTTTTCTCCAGAGAACCCATCCATCATGGACATTTTGGCTGAGCCAACCAACTTCTGCAATATATTATCTATCTTGGGTAGTGGTTAGTTGTCTTTCAACGACGCCCTGTTTAGTTTTTGAAAATCTACACATAGCCTTATCTCTCCATTATTTTTCTAGACAGGGACCAAATTAGTTACCCACTCAGAGTATCTTAAAGGTACAATGATCTTTTCTTGTAGCGGCTTCCTTACCTCCTTTTCAATGGAAGGAAGTAAGAGTGGATTTATCTTTCTGAGTTTCTAATTGCATGGTTTTATTCCACTCTTCAAAGGAATCTTGTGTTGTATGATGTTAGTATCAAATGCTTTCATATCTTCATAAGACCAAGCAAAAACATCTTTGTAAATTTTGAATAGATTTAAGTACCTTTGTTTGTATTGCAAGGGGATTCCTTTTGATAGCCTAATCATTTGGGGTTCATCCTTTGAACTAATGTTGCATTCTTCTACTTGATCATCCATCTCCAAAGCCATTGTTTTCGAGACTACATCGTCCTTATTAAAAAGTGTTTCCAGCCGGACGAGTCCACGATGGATGGTATTCCCTTTTAGTTGCAAAATTTTGTGCCCAGCCACTATGTCTTTCCACGAACTGGCTTCTTGATCTACTTATTATTCTTCTTGATCAATGGTGTAGTGGGAAAACTCCCCAACGACTTCTATGAATCGTTTCACTTGCTCTTCATCCTCGGATACCTGCCACTTGACATTATCAAGTATAGAGGGTCTGTGTCTGAATTCTACCTCATATCTGAGGAGCGGATTTTGAGGGGGCCTAAAACTGCTCGTTGCTACGGAAATGGATTCATCCATCCTATTTCCTTCACTAGGCAGAAAATGGATATTAAAGGTCGGGAAGAAATTTTCAATTAGATCGAACACTTCATTTTGGTACGTCCTTAGTCTAGGGTGTTTGGTCTGGTGTTGATTTCTGATCTACCTTACGACTAGCTCAGAGTCTCCAAAGACCGTTAGGCATTCAATATTCATATTTATTTCCATTTGTAACCGAAGGAGAAAAGCTTCATACTCCACCACGTTATTGGTCGCCTCAAACTCCATCTTGAAAGAGAGGGGTATCAAGCTACCCTCCAGAGATACCAACAATATTCCAGCTCTATTTCCCTCTTTTTAGTTTACTTCGTTGAAGTATACTTTCCATAATTCATTTTCATTTGTGCATTGGTGCTCTAACTACCATGTTAGGTGTACTAATGCTTCCTCTAAGAAGGTTTCATATTTCTCTAGGAATAGGCAAGAGAGGTCACCTTCTTTCCCATGCACTGGGGAATTTTCTTAGCCTTTAGCTGAGGTCGCAGCTTTTACAAACCTAGATTCTATGTACAACCTCCTTTGCTTGCATCCAAAAGTGGGAATAGTGGTGTAAGTCATATCTAACTTGATAGAGCCCCCCACCTTGGAACCCCAAGATCTAGATAAGAGCATGTTGAATTGAGGGGGAATGTTTGCCAATACTATGTCCATTACTACGCTCTTCACAGGGATCTAAGCTAGGTTTACCACTATATCCTTTATCATTCCCAAGTATTTGACCATCTTAGATTCAAAGGAGTACAGGTCCTTGTAGGGCCTGGTGATCTGCAAGCCTAGTTGTTCCATCACCGCTAAGGGAATGAGGTTGTGTGAGGCTTCGAAATCCAACATGAAATTGTACAACAAGAGGTCATGGATTACTAGAGTCACGTAAAAGGGTGCAGTAGAAGGATCAATTTATTCCACATGTGGCCCAAAAACAACCATTGGCCTCTCCTCTTGAAGGTTTAAACTATCATGGTTTGGTGCTGAGGTGGATGGATGCATGAATTGAGAGACTTGAGCATTGTACGTAGGCTGCTTTAGAAGCTCAATTAGAGAGAGGAACATGAATCTTTACCTTTTCAAGCTCGCTCTGAAGATTGAATGTGGGTTGACCTTTTTCTATACCTCCTAGCTCTGCTCCTTCTTCCTTACCACTGATAGTCTTTTGCAGAACTGGTGCCTCTTTTTTTGTGTGTCCCTCTGAACTATTTCTTTCCTTATTAGAGGAGACTTTTATCTTGGAAGGGTCAGGATTTAGCTTACCTTTCCCTTTCTATAGTACTGGAGGAATAACTTGGGGAGCAGTTCCCTCTTGTTGTTCTAGTTATCTTGACCTCTTCTTTGAAGATCTTAGATCATACTTATGTTGTGGTTGTGCTTGCATGAAATTTGAAATTGTTTGCAATAATAATCTATATCTTCCTCATCTGTTGTTGCTTCTTTATCATGACTGGCCTCCTGGTGAACCATATTCTCATGTTCTTCTTCAGAGAAAGCATAATACAGGTTTCCATGCATCTCGTGTGTATCTGACGATTGTTCCTCGGGATCATCTTCTAAATATAGAGGATGAGGGATTTGGTCGAGTTGGTCCTTTCTCTCCCTTGGAAGTATTTACAATGGAGGTCTTCTATATTATGGGTTGTAACCCCGGTTGTTGACTTGAGAATTCTGCTTGGAGAGGCTCTTGTTCTTAATTTCAATCTTTCAAACTTTCTATGATAAAATCCTGATGATTTTTCCAATTCATCCAACTTCAGGTTTGGTTATTTTCTATCTTGACCAGAGGACGATGCCTCTTCTTTCCCTCTTTTATTTTCAGTAGGTTCTTGCTTTCCTCTTAACTTCCCAGCTAAGGTGATATTTTCTTCCACCTCAAGAGCATCACTTTTGACTTCATCTAAAGTGAGGGACTTCCTTTCCCTTAGAGTAAAACCAAAGTCGAGTTCAAAGGCTCCCAAAAAAACTACTTGAGCAGCTACTGGAGGAGGCTTTATCTCACTTGGCAGGTTATTGTACTTCTTATTGAACCTTTTGATAAATTCTGAGATATCCTCTTTGGGCTTCTTCCTTATAGAGTTAAACTATGTGAGGAGGTACTCATGATTTCTCTTTTCACCCCACTTTTGTGTGAAATAATTTTCCAATTCCTCCCAAGTAGTGATGGAGGCATTGGGTAATACTTTGAACCATTTTCCATATTCTCCATCTAGGGATTGTACAAAAAGTCTCATGACCACATCCAGTTATTCGACATTAATATTCTCATCAAAAGCACAGAATATTTTGATATGTTTCTGTGCAGTGTTATCATCCTCCCCATTGAGCCTAGGTAGTGTTGGGGCATAGTACTTACGGGCTGAGGTAAATTAAGAGGGGAATATGTATTTAGAAAAATACCTGAAAGAGCAATTTGGATTAATAGAGGGGGACTGAGATTTTCCTGAGGAACATGGGCCACAACCACAGTGATTGGAGTGACTGAACTAAAAGCATGGTATATAAGGGTTTTAGGAGTACTTCTTAAGTAGTGAGTAACAACGGTTTAAGAGCTGGATGTGGAGGCTTCAAAGACTGATGAGATGGTAGTGCAGGCAGTAGGAGTTTTCTCCTTCCAGACTTTCCTGAAAATTATTTTCTATGGGTCAGATACAAATGGGGCTTTCTACTGAGAGGTATCTGAGCGAGTTTAGGTCTTCTTAAAATCCAGTATGATAAATGATAATGGGGGGTTGTGGAGTCGCAAAGGTGATGTGGATGCAATCATAATGTTTTTTCTCACTACACAAAGAGTGTTCAATTTATCATATCCCAAGAAAAAAAATCCTTTAATAAGCTCCCCAGCAACGGCGCCAAAAGATGTTGGTGTTCCCAAAGACAGCCTCAGATTGCTTACAAGACCAGTTCCTGGGCACATCTATATATGGAGTGCCTCAAATGATTCTTAGTAAAGGGAGACCTCAAATATATATAGATATATATATATATATATATATATATATAATAATATAATAAATATTCTTTATATATATATTTTATATATTAAGAATGGGTTTTTCATTTCTAAAGGTAAAGACATGGATCTTGAACAGTGGAGCCCAGTGGTTCAAGGACTTGCAGTTTAATAATATTTTATAGAGAAAATGAGAGAGGATAAGGAGAAAGAGAAACTCATCACATAAAGCTTAAAGAATCAAAAATTCTACACTTAACACATAGAGCTCTAGGCATTAATAAGTTCTATACTTATTTGAGTTATAGGTAGATGTAATGGATAAGAGAGGGACTGAATACTATGATTCATGTAGTGCATATTTAAAGTTATAATTTCAATAATCCATACAAGCACATGCATTAGCATTGTCGATACACATGAATCTGTGAGAAACCTACAAGCACATGCATTAACATATCAATACAAATGAATATGTCATGAAGCTTGAAATATTTCTAGCTGTTATGATTGCCCAAATTCAGAGAAGAAACATAAATATAATGGGCTTTAACATAGGGATAACATATTTTAATACTTGAAGGGGGAATCACCACCATTTCTTCATATTCCGAAAGACCTGTATTATGAAGTTATACAATCCGAAAATAACATGAAGTGTTGCTTCCCCCTATTTATCTAGAGAGGGGGAGCACTAAACATTCATTACATTAAATTATCTTCGGCCGAGTCTCAGCTATTAGATTGACTAGATCTATCAACTGGGGATCGCTATGTGTCCCAAAACATTATAGAATTAATTGCCTCATTGAAGGGCGGCACATTACAGGACAACCAATAAGTCAAAACCAAATGAACATGATACGAATATATCTTTGTGCCCATCCCTGTGATCATCTCTACTTCAGGTTGGATTGTGCTCGCAATTTGGCCTCCTATGTTACTCATCTGACTCTCGTAGCTTTAGCGATTACTACTTTAACTATTCATCTTTTAAAGTTGGGAGTGGGCACCATCAGTTTCATGTAGGAGTATTGAAACAGGAGACCCTTTGGCGGTACTTCATCTTCCCTCTGTATGGGACACCATGCCTGATTATTAAATCCTCCCGAGCTACCAAGTCCCTTTTCACTAATGTCAACATCGACCCTGATTTTGTGTCACAATGAGCCTTTCTAGATCATCTCATGCCAGGTTTGAATGCACCACCTATTTTCTTAAAATCCATAGCTACCGACCCATCATGCCTTTAAAGTCTTGTCCTACATTATCAATGCCCTGATATGCTTGGTGATGCACTCATGGTGTAATAAGGAGGAGTTTCAAGTGTTGCCCTTTATCACTTAAAACATTGTGAAACATGCGAGTCGCAATCCACTTTAGCCCCCTTTACTTCGGCCCCTTTCTGTAATTTTGTTCATATGACCGAGGGCTTATACCAGGTTCTTAGCCCGAAGGCCTTAGAGCCTTTAAAAGCCTAATCAATGGCCTTTTTCCTTTAATACGTTAAATCCTGCACTTTAGTCATTTCTGATGTTTGCCCTTTATATTTCCTCTTGACCCCTACGATTGTCGATCTACAGGGTCAGGTCCACCGAAGGCATCACAATCACAATACAAGAGAGATAGACCCCTTCACCTCTTTTCATAGTGTAGGATCACTACCCAGATGTGAAGTCTTCATAAGATATAACAAATAAAATTTTGCATCCAAGAAAATCCCTTGTATATTGCAATTACAAGCCTAGAGGCACTACGATGTAGGAGGGCCTTGAATTGTCCGACTACCAATATGCGATTTTCGATGGGTGGCGTCATCACTTCCAGGTGCACCCTCTGAGTGGTGACATGTGTCATCCATAAACACTCCCATTGGACCCCCAAAATGTCAAATCTCTGTCGCACGTGTCTTTCATACTGCCACGTCAGCTCCGTACTGCCATGTTAGGATGACATCAACTTCCATGTGGATTCATAAGGACCAATGATATTCCACCATGTGGTCCCCTAGAGGAGAGAGAAAAAGGCTCTCTTGTCCTTGTTTTTGTGTTGATTTTCTTTGTTAAAGGTTTTCGACCTTCCCCGACAATTTAACATTATATCGGCGCTTCCCAAATTGTGGCCTATTTAACCCAAGTCCCATTCAACATCGTCGATCGCCAATCTTGGAGAATCCTAATATGTGGTACCAACAATATTCCACCACATACCCCCCTAGAGGAGAGAGAAAGGGGCCGCCTGCCCTTGGTTTTTCTTTTATTTACTTTGTTAATCATTTTCTCATCCCTTTCGGCACTTTACACTATTAATGCAAAATCATGATATTGAAAGGTTTTAGAGTGGTACCCCCACTGATCCACCAATTTCGATGAACTCAAGGGTCCTGTCGATTGCTGATAAGCCTGATCCCGCTGATATGCCTGATTTGCGATATCAGCGATCGGTTAATCATTGATTTCATTGCATGCCTTGTTGCTACTTTAGAAAAGCCACCTATTTAAGATTGTGATGAACTCCTAGACCTATGATATACGATTTGCGATGAGCCCTTACTTATGGTCTTTTTCTCTTTGTTTTCTGACTTTCAGAGAGTAACTTCAACAGGCCTTATCTTCTGATCCAGAATTCCATTTTCAGACTTCCACATACAGCTAGAAAGCTATTTCCAAGCACTATGTAATGGAGGGGGTTTGATTTAGATCTGAGAGCTTCTGTGGCTTGGAAGGTGGCTGCAAAATTCTATGTTCCTTTGGTATTCTTGGTACAACTGGAACTCTGTTTTCAGAAAGTGACAACAGGGATGATAAACATTGGTGTTAGCACTTAGTGATAAACTACTTGATTTTTCAATTAATACATATAGATAGTGGGGTTTCGAGTTGCCGCTTTCCCTGGATATTTATTGTGTTATGTGCCTTTTATTCTCTTCCTTTATTGATTATTGTTTTGCTCAATCTTTATGTGATTCCGCTGTAAAGAGTAGAAGTGTATTCTTGTCTCTTGTTTTAGTAGATTACATGAGCTTGTGAATCTACTGGATTTTCTACATGGTATCGGTGTTGAGAACAATATACTAAAGGAGATTTCAAAGTTTTGATTTTCTAGGTTATAGGTGAAAGTCGAATTTTCTATACATACTTCAGGATCAGAAAAAGGCGTTCTATGGGTTTTGGCTTGAGTATGCCTTAGAAGGCAACTCGAATTTTATAGCCTAGAGGGACATGATGGAGGTTGTGTTGGAGGACAATGGCTTGAAGGAATTTGTTGAACAGAAAATTCCTAAACTAGTAGCTACAAATGCACATAACTTGGTCGAATGGAAGATGTGTGTGGCGAAGACAAGGCGGATAATCCTTGAGGGAGTTCGAGACCACATTGTCTCGAGTCCCCATGGGAAGGAAACCCTGCATGCTATGTGGAAAAAATTGACAGAATTGTATCAGAATAGAAGTGATCAAAGGAAGTTGGCATTGAAGCATAAACTTCGTAAAATCAAAATGGAGAAAGGCAAGATGATTCCAAAATACTTAACCAAGTTAACTCAATGTCGTGATGAACTTGGAAGTGTTGGAATCATAGTTGCCAAGGAGGATATGGTGAGTCTTGATCTTCTTGGACTCCCAAAGAGTTGGCATAGTTATCATAACTCTATCAATGGTTGGGATACGCTACAAGATTGGGAATGAATATGGTCAGATTTTATGCAGGATGAGATCAAGAGGAACACCAGGGATGGCTCTTCATAAAAGACTAATAATGAAGAGAATTGTGCCTTAGCGATTAAGCTGAGGAATGGGAAAGGTAAAATTTCCCATTACAAATCAGATTCTTATCATGGAGGTATGAAGATATATATGACGAAAGTTAAATGCTTTCATTGTCATAAGATGGGACATTTTTCTACAAATTGCCCACTCAAGAAGTCCAAGGAGAAGTTCTCAAGAGGAGCGGCAGATGAGGCTTTGGCCTCTCAATTCGAATTGGACTTTTCCCTTATTGTATGCATGGCGTCATCAATGATGGGAAGTGTATAGTACTTAGATAGTGGAGCTTCGTTCCACATGTCTGGAGACAAATAGTTATTCAGTGACCTGGAGGAGAAAGATATCCAGCTGCATATCAATATGGGTGACGATGGTAAGTATAGTGTTACTAGTTTGGGCACTATTACTTTTCAGAGGGAGCATGGGGCTCCACTCGCCTTGAAGAATGTTATGAATGTACCCAAGCTGAAGAAGAACTTGGTATCCATTTCCATGCTTAGGGATAGAGGCTATGATGTGATATTCTCAAAAGGAAAGGTGTTCCTTAGAGACATAGCCATAGGTAAAGTAAAAAATATAGCAATTCAAGTTAAGAATCTCTATAAGCTAGAGGTAGAGGAGTGTGTTGCTTTGAGTTCAATAGCATAGGGGGGATAATATGGGGTACCAAGGGAGGTACCCAAAGTAATAATGTAATAATGGGATGGGCCATAGTAATAAATAAGGTGGTTAACCCATATCATGTAAGGGACCACAAGTAGTTAGTAATAATGTAATGGGCCCATGGTATTAGTGGATGGTATGAGGAAACCATGGGAATGATCCATGGTATTGCATGTATGAGGCCTATATAGAGGCTAGAGACTCCACATGGAGGATGTCAAGGAATAGTCAAGGATTATTGTATGTACAAGCATATGGCTTGTGGATTGTTCTCCTTCCTTAAGGAGTGAATGTATGGTGTTGCCCTACCTTAAGGGTTTGATAATAAAGAAGCATTTCTATCTGATTTCTTGGGTTTATTTCTATACAGACAAGATTGCTCAGATCCTTAAGAGATTTGATATTCCCTCTACCTTCAGGCCCCTCAGCACCATTCGGAACTCCCTCCGATCGGTTAAGGATCCCGTGGGCCCTAGGGATATGAAGGGTGTTTATTTGATCCCATGTTCCTGTGGAACACCCTATATAGAGGAAACGGGGCGATCCATCAAACAGAGGATTAAAGAACATGTGGCGGACCTGAGACATGGGAGAACCAAGTCTTCAGCGTTAGCGGAACATGTGGACAAGACCAAGCATCAGGTCTGTATTGAGGAGGCCAGGGTCGTGGCCAAAGTGGCTCAGTTCCACCATTGTAAATTCAGGGAAGCTATTGAAATCGAAAGAAGGCCTATCAATCTCAACAGAGATGATGGCTAGAAGATCAGTAGATCTTGGATCCCTGCCCTGTCGTCCAGGTAATTTGTATTTATTTATTTATTTATT
>APFE030595371.1:37334-68732 GCA_000404065.3 Pinus taeda | reverse complement strand
TAGCATTAATTCCCTCTTTCAAAAAGCGAATACGTGCCCAACATCTCATAGCTTCATACTCAGATAAACTTAACGAAAAGATTCCTCCTATCTCTTCTGATGACATTTGGAATATAAATAATGTAAATGATATCACTCGATTGTGTCAACACATTCTTCATGGAATTTGTAATCTCCTCTGAGAGAAAGGAGCATACGTGCATATCATTTTTCGCTGACCTGTTTCCTCCCTCAATTGCTCTGCCACGCGTTTCAAATGTTGGAAAAGAAACATTGTATGAGACACAGCCTCCCTTTGCGTCTGTTCTCTTTGTATTTGATTCATTCCAAACATTTTCCCTTTTCCAACGAACGGCGCTTGTTCATAAAGATTGAAATGACATGCCGACGTGGGGAGAAAATGATAGGAAAAGCATTTTGTACAATAATATCTGTCCAACAGGAGACATCATTTGGGTATATCCTTGGAAGTGTCCATTCATATTGCCGCTAAAAATTAGAACGACCCTTTCTGAATTATGGAAAGCTTCCTTTAAAATGGGCTCGTTCATCACTTGAGTTACCCAATCTTATAAACAACAAATTCCGCAGCGCTCACAACTCCATCAGAATCCATATCTGCTGCTTCAAGGTCTGTCAACGTAGTCTTGCGGGTAGTAACCCAATGCACCAATGACTGCTGCCTGCCTTCAGTTTTTTTCCTTAGCAAGATACAAAAAGCACTGAGCAAGACATACAGTACTGACCAAAATCAAAATAACAGCAAAGATGCGCCCCCCCCTTCTGTTGAAAAGCTTTGATCTCCATATCCTAAAATTGTGATGGTTGAGCAAACACAATAAAATGAATTTAGGAAATCCAAACCCTCAAACTCGTGCAAGACAACCATACCAACCACAATCAGTGTCAGAAGGATCGCCAGAGATTCTAATAGCTTCCACTGTGCTTTGTGAGTTTGAATTTCATTAGCAAACTTATCTAGGCCATGACTTTGAGGAGCAGATGAGGCCGAAGCTCTTTGTGTAGATTAGCAAACACATTCTCGTTGATTGAGCTCAAGTTCTTGTATTTCTCCACAAAGTCGTCCTTTTTTCTGAACTTGTCCTGATCAAGAAAATGCAATAGAGCCCACAGTTCTTCAACACTATTCTGCAAAGGTGTCCCAGTAATCAACAAGTTATTTTTGGTACTGAATTCACAGAGAGCAGTGTGGAGTGAGGCTTCACTGTTCTTCAATCAGTGTGCTTCATCAACCATGAGATGATTCCACTTGATCTTTGAGAGAATGGCCCTGTCTTTCAACACAACCTCATATGTGGTCGATAATATGTTTAACTTAATAAGTCGGCCAGTCTTCTTGTTGGTATAAAATTCATACTCCTGGCAAACCTCTCTACTTGCACGATTGCCAACCTAAACAACAACATTCATGTCAGGTAGCCATTTGCGGAATTCTTTTGCCGAGTTTGTTAATGTTGACAAAGGTACAACTACAAGGAAAGGACCGTGTATCTGCTGCACATTCTGTAAAAACCCAAGCAGTGACACAGATTGCACAGTTTTTCCAAGGCCCATCTCATCTGCAAGAATAACATTTGTATCATTCCTCCAGCTGTTCAACATAGACCACATATTTTTTATTTAAGGCAGAGACTTCACTTTCCAATTGCTAAAACACCTAAACATTTTGTGCTGCGAAACTGCTAAAAGGGTTAATGTGCTTATTTGCAGACATTTAGCATCAAAATTTTGTCAGTGATAACAGGTAGAGGGGATTGCCTATGATGAGACCTTTTCACCTGTTATAAGGTACTCGTCAATCAGATCTATATTGTCATTATCATCACAGATGGGTTGGAAGATCCATCAGATGGATGTGAAGATTGTCTTCCTCAATGGCATGATTGAGGAAGAGGTGTACATTGAGTATCCTGAAGGTTTTGGGACCTTGGACCGTGAGTCGCACGTGTGCCGACTCAAGAGATCGTTGTATGGGCTGAAGCAAGCACCATGTGCTTGGTACACCAAGATAGATAGCTACATCACTAGGTTGGGCTTCACGAAGAGTGGAGTGGATGTGAACCTATACCACATAGTGATGAAAGGTAATTTTTTGATCATTTTACTTTATTTTGATGATTTCATACTGACAGGTGACGAGAAGCTCATCAAATATTGTAAGGAGGACCTTGCAAGACAATTTGAGATGAAGGACATGGGGCTCATGCATTACTTTCTTGGCATGGGGGTATGGCAGGGAGATGGGGAGTTATTTGTATCTCAGGGAAAGTATGCTAATGAGATACTCAAAATATTTTGTATGGAGAGTTGTAAACCCATGGAGACTCCTCTAGTTGGTAACTAGATGTTAGGAACGGGTTCCCCCAAGAGCAGTTTTGGGGCTAAAATCCCATATTTTGGGACAATTTTGTAATAAAATTGTAAAGTCTCCACATTTTTTGGTCACGGAGCATGAAGGTGTCAAAAGTCATAAAGGGTTGTCTGCCCTTATTTTGTAAAGTGTCAAGTCAGCAGTAAATATCTGTCCATGGTCCGCAGACGATGGGATTGTATAAAAAAGAGCTAAGTAAGTAAGCTCTAAGTAGTTGTAGAGAAGAAAGTACTATAGTTTTAGTAGAGAAGTCTAAGTGTTTTTGGGTCTTAGCATAGGTAGAGGCTCTGCAACTAAATGTGTAGAGGCCTAGGGTGGAAGTCCGTAGCTGAGTGCGCGGACCCTTACAGCAGTGTGCGCAGGGTGGATAGAGTCTGTATTAAACTGGAAGATATCAATATAGAAAACTATTCTGCAATTATTGTGTATTTAGTCTTTGTTAATGCATCTGATTATATTGCATTTTGGGTTTAATTTACAATGTTTATTTGATGCACGAATGTATGTGATTGTATATGTTAATTGAACGCCAATAAGGATATCAGTTTACGCGACGCTAACTATGATTAAATAGTAAGATAAGGAAAACACTTGAGATAACTTGGGAACCTATACAATACATGGTCATAGCTATGTGAAAGTACCTGGACCACGGATTAGGGCTATGCGAAGGTCAATCATACACCTTCATGGAGGTACTAAAGGGCAGAATAAAGGGTAGATTGATAGAGCCCTAAGGCTTAGAGACATGTGCAAAAGTAGGGGCAGAGGGTATAAATCGACATCACGACCATCTGAGAGTGGGGAAACTTGGTTCCAGAATCCCCCCATACTTCATCAGGTGAGACTTCAGTCCGTGCTCCACAGGCAAATGCTGAAAGGGCCAGTATTGTAGGGATTTATTTGGTTTCCTAATGCTGAACCAGGGTTAGGGCCCACAAATCCAACAAATGGTTCCATTGTCTGGATTGGAATCTACATGAGAGATGTATGATGTCGTATCACTGGAATCCAACTAAGAAAGAAGTCGAAGACCGGTTGGATAGGAATATCCACAAATTCGCAACATAGGAGAACAGAAATCCATGGCTGACAAAGGAACAATGGCTAGATAGGTACCTGTATACATAAATCCATGAGATCTTCTTCTATTCCTTTCCAGTTGAGTTATACAAGTGGATCGCGAAGCTAGCCGATAGCCAAGGAATGTGGAGGCTTGACTATCCTATTGTCTAGACCCCGGAGTTAGTACAGAAACTGGAAGCCTCTGAGGATAAGACACCCGCACTGTCAATCATTGGCTCGATCGTATCATAGGGGGGTTTTTGACAGAATTCGTGGTCGATACCTCAGTTAGTTATAGCAAGCGGCATTTTTTCAAAGGTCTGCGAGGTAAGTACTTGAAGTCTTTAAACACTTGGATTAAGATGTTATTGTGCAAAAAATGGGTTATGCAACTACCTTGATGTTCGAAGCTACACGAAGTGGAAAGACTTACAGGAATGAAGAACGAAAGGGTCTTGAATATAACCCACCGATTTCACCTCCTTTGAGTGACGAAGAGGGAGTAACGCGGGCTTCTCTAGGAAGTGAAGTTCAATTGATAAAACGAGGGTTCCTGCAACTACCACCTCCACCCCAGTTCAACATGGCCAATTCAATGAAGTTGCCTTTTGTTAAGGGCTTGGGAAATGAGGACCCAGACCAATTCTAGTTTGTCGTAAAAGTTGTACGGGAAGCTTAGGGCATCACAGATGATCACATGAAGAAGGAAACATTTGTTATTACTTTACAAGATTGCACACTAACTTGGTACATCAAGTGCTCTAATTATAACCCAAATGCTAGGTTGGCAGTGATCCAGACCACGCTGAATAAAGAGTTCAGTAGGCCTAAATCCAAGGCATAGTTGATTGTGGGGTTCAACAAAATCATGATGAAACCAGGTGAGACACCTTGGGAATTTGATCAGAGATTGAAGTGTAAAATCAACGAAGCTATATGAACTTAAACAATAGACAGCACCACGAGTGGTTCGTGGCTTCGCTCCTACCTCACCTAAAGGTTGCACTGTCACAACAGAGGATTACGACACAAGAAGAGGCCTTGTATATTGCAATAAGATTGCATGAAACATCGATGCAAGATCTGAATCTGGGGATTCAGTAGATCCATGCGCAGTTGCAAAATATTTGCCTCGATATGAAAAGTTTGAAGCAGGACAAAACAGTTTGACCAGAAGCGTGCGAAGAGGTATGGTGCCTAAAATGTAAAGGTCAAGGGCATGACAAAGACCATTGCCCGATGTTTGCGAACTATATTGTAGGAGGAGGACCGATGCCTTTGAGGCCGAAAGCCCAAGCAGGAATGAGCGTGGGACCTACATTGTAGTGTGTTATATGTCAGGTAGTAGGGAAACATACGACTTATTATTTTCATTTGCTACATAATTTTGTACAAACACCGCATAATTTTTTATACAACTTCTGTAAGGTGGTAGGGCATGATGAGCGCAATTGTCAAAGTTATGAATTGATGATGGATAGAACACTCGCCTATAGAGTTCAAGAAGAAACGTGGTCTCCTGACCAGAGCACTGGGATGACACGAACAGGCTTTCATGGGTGCGGATGAGGTTGAGGTGTAGGAGGACTTGGAAAATGTCAGGGACAGATAATCTGTTACAATTATGGAGGACCAGGACACTATGCCCGTGAATGCACTAACCCAACGTGTCCGTCGTGCAAATATTGTAGTCAGTTTGATCATGAGATGGAGGACTGTCCTACACTAATAGCGAGCATACACAACAAAGGGGTGCTACCACCGTAGTTGACTCAGAACCTACAGGTGATGAGGGCTGAGCCTCGCAAGGAGGATCCGAATGTGAATATAGTGCTCTGAAGTAGAATTGCAATGGGTGACAATAAGGGGAAACAACCCAAAGACAGCGCATGGGTTCACAAAGCTCCAGTGAAGGAGGCTGAATTTGATTTGGAGCACACACGCGAAACTTTCATCGAAGCAAATAAGAACTTCACTAAGGCCTCTACCTCAAGGAGCCCAGATAAGCCTATTTGGGAAATGGACCCTTCTATGCTTACGACCTTTCTAGAGACCTACATGAAGTTGTTGCATGATAGCAAGTCTGTGAAGGGGTTACATGAACTTATAAATAGATGTGCTGGAAACACTCTGGGTGAAACATGCGTGGTACGAAATATTGGTAAGCATAAAGAAAGGATAGGACGTGAGATGAGACTGACCGTGTAGATAGGAGAATACGAAATGCATCAAATTATTTTGGATCTTGGGTCAGACATGAACATTTTGCAGAAGTAGACTTGGGATCGGATGTGGAGGCCCACACTATAGTGGTCTCTGATTCAGTTAAGAATGGAAAATCAGTGGAAGATCATCCCCATGGGACGGCTGCAAGGAGTAACTGTAGATATCGTAGGCGCATGCGCATTGGCTAACTTTGATGTAATAGAAATTGTGGATGACAGCAACCCCTACCCTATGCTCCTTGGCATTGATTGGGCTACTAACATGAACAAGGTAATAAACCTAAAGAAGCGAAATATGATATTTGAAAAGAAATTTCTTCGCGTAATAGTACCCCTAGATCCTGCTGAAGGATCGCGCTATACTGAACCAATCTGTGACTATGAAAGTGATGATGATTTGGACTGCATATACAAAATAATAGCGTGAGACAAATATTAGGTGAATCCGACAGTGGATGGACGAATTACATGGGATCACGAGAGTTCCTGCAACTCAGACTCGAAAGAAGAATTAGAGTGTTGGTAGAATCAGCTACATGAAGTAATCACGCTTAACTGTAACATGATGACCCGGTCGCTGCGCTATGTGTCGTTAGAGGTAAGAAATTATCCCTCTTATGATGGCTTTAATGATGTGTATGTGTTTTTGGATGCATTTGAGAGGGAAGTACAAGAGAAGTAGCGCTTCTAGGCTATGGACTAGGCACTGCGTGCTACGCCCACGAGATGGTGAGGTACGCACAAGGTAGTTTTAACGATTGGCATGAGTGTAGGAAGATGATGAGAACACGCTTTGGGAAGCCAAAGGTACGAGTGATAGACAAGTATGATGGGAAGGACGATATGCATGCACACTTGGCTAAATGGGCTAAGGCCTATGGAGTGAAACCCCAACCTGAACGGGTGCACTTGTTTTGTCACACCTTCAATGTCATCTCGATGAACTGGTACTTGGAGACAAAGCTCCGCCATGGCACAGGTAAATGGGATATTATGTGCAAAGGGTTCATAAAGATGTTTAAATTCGAAGATGGGTTTGACTGTATTGACGAAGCGCTACAAGAAGTTAAAGCAACATTCTTTAGGATACTGCTAGATCCTTTGGATCTTCTTCAACCCAAGTGGACTACTCAGCTGAGCCATGTGCTGGAATGCTATAACGTGACTACTGAAGAAGAAGATGAGGACCCATGAAAGATTAATATCCTTGAAACCGAGGGTCACCACAAGGTCGAAGGACTACAAATCGAGAATCTTGATATAATCGCGCCATTGAAAATGAATCAGGTAAATATTGGTATGGAGGCGGAGCCAAAATTCGTGAATATTGGAGATTACTGGGATGGTGCGATGGAAGATAAGGTTGCCAAATTACTCCGTGAATACCAGATTTGTTCCCTACCAAGTTTACAGAGTTAAAGGGGATAATTGGGGACCTGGGTGTTATGAAGGTCACATTAAAGCCCGACACAAAGCCGGTTAAGAAAAGACCTTACCTCTCAATCCAAAGTATAAGGAGAAGGTTTGCTTTAAGTTAGATAAGATGCTCGTGACATGCATCATTGAGCCTATAGAAGAATCTGATTGAGTGAGCCCAATGGTGGTACAGGAAAAGAAGCAGAAAGATGAAATAAGGATATGCGTAGATCTCAGGAAGTTGAATGATGCTTACGTGCATTATCCTTTCCCGACTTCATTCACTGATGAGGTATTGGATAATGTAGGTGGCCAGGAAGCATACTCCTTCACTGATGGGTTTTTTAGGTACCATCAGATCAAAATCGCGCCTGAAGATAGAAGCAAGATGACCTTCACGACTGAATGGGGATGTTTTTAGTACACTGTAATGCCTTTTGGATTAAAGAATGTGCCTGCGATTTTTTTGCACGTAGTCATCACTAGATTCAAAGACTTCATTCATAAGTTTCTGGAGGTGTAATTTGATGACTCGACTATGTTTGGATTAATAAAATTCCATGTGGCCACTTTGCACTTAATGTTAGATACTTGTCAAAGGTACCAGATTGTGCTCAATTTGAAGAAATGTCTATTTTGTGTTCCTTTTGCGACTTTGCTGGGTCGTGTAGTTTGTAGACATGGACTGATGGTAGATGCCACGAAGATCGCAGTGATACATAACTTGGAGGTGCCAAGGAGTGTGAAATAGTTGCGCGCAACCTTGGGACATACTAGATACTATAGGAAGTTTATCAAGGGCTATGCCCAGATCATTGCACCTATGGAGAAGCTGTTGAAAAGGGATGTCACATTCTGTTGGAATGAGGACTGTCAGAAAATATTGGATGTGCTGAAGGGAAAAATGGTCACTGTGTCGATTTTAGTCTTCCCGGATTGGAAGGAGGAGTTTCATGTACATGTAGACGTGTCATGTATAGCACTGGGAGCAGTACTGACAGAGGCTGGCAAAGGAGAATTGGACCATCCAATAGCGTTCGCAAGCAATAGGTTATCCAAGGCTAAGAAGAACTATTCCACCACTGAGCGCAAAGGATTAGCCATGGTATACATGCTCCAGAATTTTAGACACTATTTGCTGGGTGGACATTTTAAGATATGTACAGAGCATTCTGCGTTGAAATACCTAGTCAATAAGCCTATGTTGGAGGGGAGAATTTGTAGGTGGTTGTTATTGTTCCAAGAGTATGATTTTGAAGTTATTGTGAAGCCTAGACAACTAAACGTGGGACTAGACCATCTGTCGCGCATCGAAATAGGGGAAGATCCCACTAATTTGGAGGAGGGATTTCTTGACGCGCAAATCTTTGCAGTGCATGTCGCGAATGGTCACTTTGAAGACATCATACACTTCCTAACAACAGGAACTGCCCTGGAAGGCTACACCATCCAACATAAAAAGGAGTTAGTGGTGCATGCGACAGACTTTTCTGTCATTGTCGGACATCTGTACAAAATGGGGTTTGATGAAGTATTACGACGACATGTACCGGAGTTTGAAAGTAGCAGTATCCTCACGGACGCTCATGGGGGCATCACATGAGGGCATTACATAGGAAGGGTGATCGCACAGAAGATTCTACATGCAGGATTGTGGTGGCCAACCCTCCATTAGGATTCAAAAGCTTACTGCAAGGCGTGCGACGTGTAACAAAGGACTCGTATGCCATCGCAGAGAGGTGAGTTTCCCCTAAAACCATAGATGATGTTACAACCTTTTGAGAAATGGGCGATAGATTTTGTGGGAGCCATTCAGCTCCAAGGAAAGAAGACGGGAGTGCGGTACATTATCACCGCGATTGAGTATTTGACTCGATGGGTGGAGGCACAACCTATGAAGGACTACATGGGCGCGATAGCTGGGAAGTTTCTCTTTGAGTATGTACTGATGTGATTTGGGTGTCCAAAGTTTTTGATGATTAATCATGGTACGCACTTTCTAAATGAAATGATCAGCGCACTGACTGAGGAATTTCAGGTGTATCACCAAAAAAGAATGCCTTATTATCTACAGGCTCATGGGACGGTGGAAGCTTTCAATAAGGTACTGGAGAATGCACTGATCAAGGTTTTCAATGCTCAGCGAAGTGATTGGGACCTGTGCATACCCGTAGTACTATGGGCCTATCAAATGACATGCAAAAAGTTGACTAGACAGACACCCTTTGGGCTTGTATATGGTGTTGAGGCAGTGATGCCCATGGAATACATTATGCCTAGTCTATGCATAGCGGCACTCACGGGTATGAAAGATCGCGGAGCCCTAGAAGAGAGGCTCACGCAGCTTGTTGAGCTTGAGGAAGAAATATTTCTAGCTGGATTCCACCAACAAGTCCAAAAGCAGCACAAAAAAGCATGGCATGATCGGCCCATTAAACTACGCAACTTTAAGGTAAATGATATGGTTTTGTTATATGATAGAAAGTTTGATAAATTTTCAAGGAAATTTAGAATGCCTTGGCTAGGGCCCTATGTCATTAAAGAGATTACCGACAATGGAGCATTTCAGTTGATTAAATCAAACGGAGATCCCTTCACGGGAAAGGTGAATGGTAGCCGATTGAATCCATACACCAGTGATCCAGCCAGGTGACTATATGAAGGTAGCGTAGTCTTAGCACTCCAGGCAGCTGAAAGGAGACACAGGACTATAAACTACACTGCCCAAGTTGGGGAACTACGCGATTGAAGGATTTTGCAGAATGAGGAGATGTCACAGGGTTTGTGACAACGCGGAGTGAGTTGTGCTACCCGGGGAGAAATCACGCAGGTCAACTAGAAAGTGATCATTAAAGTCATTGTTCATGATTTGATGATAAGAATGTGGCCAAATGGAGCAGGAGGTCGAAATTTAAGACAAAATTTATGGGTAAGATCCTTGGAAATCTACCGCCAAGCTGACATTAATGGACCAAATGTGGGGGGAATGGTTAGATTTGAATTCAAAATGGCCTATAAATTATAGGTGGCAGACAAATGAAAAACACTTGCCATTTTGAACATTGATTTGGTGAGCTCTCAAAGGTGCATGATCCGCACATTCTTCTAAGAATTGCTTGACTACCTAGTGTTTGATCGATTTCTTCAGTCCAACCACAATTTCATCCGTGATTTTATCCTAGGATCCGAAGCTATGGACACCAAAGCAATGACAGCCGAAGGGGCTATGCCGGAGGTTGTTATGGAGGAAGAAGGAGCTACTCTATAGGTTGTAGAGGTACTATCTAAAGTCCCCAATTCACCATGGATGCCTAGACCGAAGACTACCCCGACCAAGGAGAGTGTGAAGGATAAGAAGGGCAAGCAGGCTGCGATACCGGTGCGCGTGTTGCCTAGAATAAACCCACAGAAGGACAATCCCACCACACAAGAAAAAGTAAAAACCATTAACTTGGAGATGGAGGAGGAAGAGATGGAGGACATCCCGATGGATGATGACGATTTGGGGGTGGAAGTGGAGGATGTTGAAGTCGAGGGTTCTGACATTATCACTAAGTTTCCCGAATATGTCCCTCCACGCAAAGGCAAGACCAAGGTGTTGAAGGAGATCGACGAAAGGAAGGTCACCCTGCACATACCTATACTACCGAATGAGATTGTCTTTGAAGGAATGTGCTTGGGGCAGGTTCTGTTGTTGAAACTGGAAGATTAGGAATTAGCTAACACTGAGAAGTTCCTGCACTTGGCGACAGAATAGCTAATGCACCGCGTTGTTCATGCAACCACCGAGATGACTGCATTGGAACTACAGAAGTGGCTCAGGGGAGTAGACAAGGCAGGTCTGCTCAACCTGCTATGGGTGTCGCACTACAATCTCACACTCATTTCAGTATTGGTCATCAAGCAGTTGCTATGCTTGGTGCACAATGCGTGTTTGTGGCTAGAAGGGCCAATACCCATCACCAACAGGTCGATCCATAGGATCACGCGGCTGCCCTATACAGAAGAAAATTTTGCCATGATGTTTGGTGGAAAAGTTGGCTAGCAGGCCCTCGCGGAAGCCATGAAGGAGAAATTCAAGCTTGTGAAGAAGTCGCGAATCTATGCCATCTCAAGTATCTGTGATCCTGCGGTCAAGTTGGCCACAAAAATCTTGGAAGGAAAAGTTATGCGGAAGTGTTGCACAGATGAAGTGTCGGAACTTTTCGTTGCTCTAGCAGCCCAATGTGCCAAAGGAGTCCAGTTTAATTGGGCGTGCTATCTCTACAATGAGTTCCTTGCAAACTGTCGCGAGGCACAAGAGCTCAGCAATACCTTCCACTATGTGTGGCTCTTGCTGCCCATTGTGCTAGTAGTTTGGGAGCTACCGGAAGATAGTCAATTCCCCTTGGTCACGCCAGACCTGCCAAAAGGAGTGAAGTACGCTTCGTTGTGGGTGACCAAGGATGCTCAGCACATCAAGGATAGCAATATCTTCTGGATCTTGATGGAAATGAATATACGCATGGTTATAAATCGCAAACCGCGATTGTCACCTACTATGTTTGCCAAATTGCAGGAGTACGTGGATTTTAAGGTAGACTTTCAGTGCATCGTGATCAGGGGACGGAAGGACCCTGAGAAAAAGTGGCATGACTTGTCTTAATTGGCAATGGATGACGCGATTGATGTAGTTCTTGATCGTTGGCTGGAAGAATGGTGCAATGCCTCAGACTCGGCGATGGGGTCGAGCAAGTCCGCCACACAACATAAAAAGGAGGAGGCCAAGCTCAAGATGGCACATCTGGCTGAGAAGAGGAAGAAGGAGACCACTAACAAGGCCCAGGAAGAGCACGATGTTGCACGGCAGGCGAAATAGAGCACGGCTGTGACAAAGGTGTGAGGTCGCCTTCGCCTGAAACAAAGGAAGAATCGGACAAGCAAATAGAGCAACATGGAGCGGACCCACAGATGGCATCATTTTGCATCAAACGTCCAAGATAACAATAAAAAGTGGGGTCATGGAAGAAATCCAAGGCTAGTAAGATGTCATTAGACCCAATCACCCTAATAGAGGGAGATTTGAATGACATTGGAGACACGGTGGGGGATTTCACCGCGGAGGTACTGTAGCAGTTCAAGCAGCGATAATAGAAATTATTGGGGGCCATCCAGATGGGTCTGCATGAGCTGAAAATCTGCGCATCATAGGCTCGCACAGTGTCCACTAGCCTTGCCATTGGTACTTCAAAAGTTGTCGAGATGCTACATACGAAGGACTCCCGAGCGATAGTGTTGTCAGACGGAGCACTGACCACAAAAAAAGAAGCTAACAGGCCCACTGTCAGCACCCTCAAGGGAGTGGGGTTGAACTTGGCAGTGCTTCCTGGTGTGGCGCTCCACCTACTACAGGATGGGGTGATCGCGAAGCTGAGGGCCCACGAACAGTGTGCTTTGCAGGTAATCGATGAGCAAAAGATTAATAATGTACAGATGGCCCTGCAGCGAAACACCGCCCTCACTTCCATGGTGGAACTTACTAAAACAAATCAACGCATGATTAAGTTCATGAAGGAAGCCTACCGAATGGTCCCCGAATTGGCCATTCCTGAGGATGCAGAGGTAGATGAATAGGTCTATAAGCTTTCTACAGGGGTGCGCGATGCTCGCACAGAGTTGGCTAAGGTTCAGCTGGAGCTGAACCTACATATTGCAGATTTGTAGTTGAAGGCCCAGCCTTCAACTCTGCCAGAAGTAAAGAAGCAGCGTGCAACTGTTGTCATAGAGGTGATAGCGGCAGTAGACACTGCAGTAGCAGATGTTGAGTCCCAAACCTGCACTTCCCTATATACTCTTTTAGCCTTCTTTTTCCATTTACTTCATCCACCCAGCTGTCAAATCATTGCATATTAGTCTAAAAAGAGCTTATGAAATGGTTTCCTAACTATGTCTATGACTGTTGTTTGATTTAGATTTTTTGTTCAAACAGCGGCGGAAACTTGTCACTTTCCGCAGCCAACCCAAGTTTCCGCAGCCATTTTGTCAAAGGCTATGTTACAGGTGTCCAATGGAGAAATCGGCCACATGGGCAGGATGCAGGTGATGTGTACATGGAGTGTGTCCCCTCAGATCAACCAAATCACTCATAAACGGTCATGGTCAATGACGGTCAAAGGAAGGGCCAAATGAGGAATTTTGCGGTGGCACGACTCTGTTTTACCCACGTGAAAGTTTGCGTGGCACGATCCTTAGTTTCTGGAGGTACTGGCACAACTTCCGATCAGCCTGTGAACTGAATCAAGCAGCCACCACTCCATGGATTCAACTGTCATAATGACCATAACGCTAGATCTCAGGCCGTGGAGATTTACGTGTCTCTTGGCAGCATAAAATCTAGGAATTAGTTGCAAGCATTTTCACTTATAAATAACGCATTGATATACGTTGGATAGTTAGTCTTTTTAAGATGTAATTTTGACTGTTGATTCAGCCCACTGTACTGTACTTTCCTTTGTTTTATTACTGCACTTCAATATATGAGAAGACAACATTCCTGAATCCAATTTGTGACTAAGTAATTGGCTAGCTGAGGTGACAGAGGGCCCCTGTACACCAAAGCTTTGTATAGTTTCTTACTTGCTTTTGTTTACTGTTTTCATAATCATTACTTGTATATATTTTGTGTTGTTCTGATATCCATCGCTGTCCATATTTCCTTTATGTTTTCTTCATAACTGTTAGTTGATCAGTGCTTCTTTTACAGTTTTTTGTAGGCAGCCCGGGCAAATTTACATATTTTTGATAGCTACTGACATCAGATCATCTTGTCCTTTCTGCTGATTTTCATTTACTAAGTTTAATTCCAGCATTGTCATTTCTTTCAAGTTTTGTTTTGCTTAATTACTTTTCTACCATTTAGACATCATATTACTTACCTGTTTATGATTTCCTTTCTATAGCATAGCGACTCAACTAGTAAGGAATCAGAATATTACTTGTTGTAGTATGATTTAGTTTGCTTTCCTGCAAGTTAGAGATTGAATTACTTATGTCATTTTCAAGAGTTGAAATATGAATGAGTAGTTAAATCTTAGTTTCTTTTTATGCAATTTAATTTCCTGCAATTTAGATATCATAATACTCAGCTTGTTTATGATTACTTCCATAGCCGGAGTGAGTCGAAAGGTGAAGGGTCAAAGTATGGGTTGAAGTAGTGTGATTTAGTTGTCTTTGCTTTCAGTCTTTGAGTTGCTTTAAGTTCAGTTTTTATTTTCTTTTTCATACAGCAGTAAGGATACTGGGCTATTGTCACTAGTTCATTGTTTTGGTACATTTACTTCTTTTGAGAATTGATTTCATTACAGTCAGTTTGGAAACCTTCTTTTTGAGAACTTTTAAGTTTGGAAAATCATTGTAGAAATCACCATTACCATCCATACTTAATTTTCAATTTCGCCATCTCACACTAGGGAATCCACAGAAGATAAACCCAAAAACAAACTAAAAAAACTCAAAAACGACAAAAGACTAAGAAAAAGGTTATCTTGCACATACAGTGCACTTCACTTCATCGGTTTACGACTCCCGGATTGACATTTTAATAGCAATTTAGGACATACTAAATTGACAAAACAGCAGACTGCACACGACTGTTTGAATAGTAGTTCGAGGTCTTGATGAGTCTGCAGGAGGATCCTAATGTACAAAGGCTACAGACAAAGACGCGAGAACTGCAGCAGCGCTTTGATGAAATAAAAGGTACAGCACACACCATTGCTCTCACACAAAGACTAGCAAAGCTACAGGAGGCCAAAACATTGAAGGAACAGGTGGATGCAGCGCAGCACAAAGAGACAATGTTGAAGGCACACTTGAAGCCCTGGTTTGATGAAGCTTATTCTGTCACGGCCTCCATTGAAGGCAAGCTTGCTAGTCTGCAAGTGACTCAACAGAGCTTCAGGTTGACAATTCAAAAATAGCGACAAAGCAGTTGGTTGAATAAGTGAAGCAGGCGGCCGCACAGTGAATCATCAAGGTTGTCATCATATAGGTCAAGCTGGGAGGTCTTCGCACTAAGATCTCTGCACCCAGAGAGTGACTCGAGGGCGAGTCACTATGTTTGTGTTGGGGGTCTGTGGTGAAGTAAAATTATAAGTGTAGACATAAATAAATTCTTCTAGCTTGATGATGGGTCTAGCCACAATAGATACATTCTATGGAATATTTCCTTCAAGGAAAATTTTAAGGATGGAAATTTATCTTAAAGTTTAGAAACCTTGGCGATTCCCACTAGTCCATAATATGAAATCTATAAAATGTTTGGAGATATTTTTGTAAAAATATTCAAATTTATAATATTTTTATATAGTCGATATATAAATTTTTGGTGATTTTTTGGGTAAAATAATTTCATTCTATAAAATTTGGGTGAATCATTTTTACAAAAAAAACGGAAATTAGCGAATTTGTTTTTGGAAAAAATATATAAAATTAGCCCATGTGCAAATATTAGCCACTAAAATCTTCCCTGATTTTCTTAGGTTATAATCAATTAAGAGAGCCTACCTCTTAGTATCCTTATCATATTTGATGATGTCCTTGCTTGTTCACTTCAGCTATCTCTCTCTTCATTCCTCAAGCACCTGAAACAAGTAAACAACCGTGATAATAGACAAATTGTAATTCAACCTACTTAAAAAGTCAAGAAATATTAAGCCATGAATATGTAAGATGACAAAACATGTAGGAAATCAATCGATAGTTGCATATATATTGTATCAAAGAGATATTACAACCATTGTCTTGACGTTGTCGTTCTCCTTTGACAATATCAAGTTCCCACACACTTCTGCTAGCATTCCATGATGGTCCTCAATTAACGATAGTTTTAAGGCTCTTCCTGTTGAAAATTGTGCAACAAGAAATGCTAAATTTAGAATGTGCTAAAAATAGACATGTTAAAAATAGCAGTTTGTCCAGTGAGGTCATTAGCCACCTTGGGTGAGAGGTGAAACTGCTAAAAATAGAAATTTCTAAAAATAACATTTATGGGTCCCTTTCTATTTATAGCAGTCCTGAGTCTATCTATAGGAAGTAAAATTAATTTTGGTCTTAACAGAAGTTTAAAATATTAATTAATTAATCTCCATGAGTTAATTAGTTATGGAAAATTAAACTTGAAGTCTTTGTGAGATCATGCAATTATTTTCTCTCTTATTTTAGGAATTTATCCCTTGATTAAAGGAGATAAGGTTCAATTCTATAATGAGAGAATCAGTTGACTTAGTTCTAACTAGTCAAGTCCAGTTATATTATTTAACAAGTTGTTAAATTTTCTATATTCAGTTTGTTAATGCTTGCATGCATGTGACAACTGATAATTGAGTATTTTCTCATGGATAACTGATGCATGGCAATTCAGGCAGAGACCCAATTGAGATCAAATGAGGGACAGTGTACTATTAGATGCTAGGATATTTCTAGTAAGTATTCCTTGCATGAGGAAGAAATCTATTTTCTTCTATGACTATGTAGGTGGACCTGAGGTGACAGCAAGTATGATTAGGCCAATTTTCAGCCTATATAATGAGGCCTAGGTAGTCCATGATTTTCATCTTCTCATTGAAGATCATCAGGATCTTCTGATTATAGAGAGAGCAGTATAGCTATTGAGCTGATTCTTTTTGTATGTTGAAGAGGATTTCCACTCGATTGATAATACAGTGTTGGGGTTTTATGTTGTTGCTTTCCCCAGTGATACATCTTGTGTTATGTGTGATTGATTCTTTCTTATCAGTTATATGTGTTCTTATTGATGTTGCTCATGGTTGATTAAGCTTCTGCTAAATTGTTTGTAGAAATGGATCAAGTGTTTTTCTTTAGTACATTGCATTACCAAGTGATCTGCAGGTGGGAAATTTCTACATGGTATTAGAGCTAGTTGATTTGTAGAAAAAGTTCTACATGGTATCAGAGCTAGCTGATTTGGAGGGAAAAATCTACAAAATTCTACACTTCCCTTTAGGCTTCACTCCAAACCAAATCATACTTCTCCCTCAAACAACTAGATAGCTACAACTATGAATAGCTTTGTATTTTACTCCAAACCAAAATAGCACCAGCACACTAACATTAACACTTCAACACTAACACTAGCTTGTGCTTGGGAAAAGGGGAGGTTTATATAAGATGAATGGATTGGAGATGGATCCTCTTCTCATGGGAGAAGGTCTTATCCCTTGAGGTAGTTCCATAATTATAGGGGAAAGGATCCCAAGCTGACATCCTCAACCCCATCTGGCCAAACCATTTACCAAACTTCCGTTACGAAGATTCTAGAGCTGGAAGCTTCAGCTCTTAATTTAAAAAACTTTCCATAATAGGATCGGCATGAGTGGAACACAACTCAGTCACTCCAGTCGGTGCTATGGACAGTGCTAATCTCTGCACATCACCGTGGGGAAGACAAGGGTCATTAGCGCCGGTCTTGTAAACTGGGAAAACCATAAGTTTCAGGGGAAATGGTGCAAAAGGGAATTGATATTCTCATGAAGAGGGACATAATGGGGGTTTCTTCATGAAGGGAAAGCATGAGGTGACACATTTCCAGTGCAGAGCTTGGAGCAACCATCAATGCCCAACACTGGGAACAACGCAATCACCTATGGGGTTTGTTCATCTTTCTCTAGATAGAGATACTTCTTCTGAGTTTATTCTCTGTTGGGTGAGTTGGATTTGGCACCTTGTTGTATTCGGAAATCTACTTAATTATACAAACCCTCTATATGATACACCGGTTTTCCCGAATTGGGTTTTTGCAGGGACGATTGTCCAAAAATAATGGTGTCCCTTGTGTATTTGTGTCATTCTATTTCAGTTCATGATCTATGTGAATGTGTAGTCTGCAATAGTGTTTTCATTGCTATTTAAATAATTAAATCAATTTTTGAATGTAAAAACAAGTAGGAGATGGTAAACTAGTGATTGCAATAGGATTTCTGATGTGTAGATTCAGAAATTTTCACATGGTATCAGAGCATTGCAGATCATAGGCGACTGAAGACATTAGTGAGGAGATCTGGAGAATTTTCTGCAGTGAAGTAGTTGTCCCGAGTGACAACATCGTTTCAGAGGCAGAGGAGCAGCTGAAGGAGTGACGCAGAGCCAAAGAAGTGACGCAAAGGCTACAGAGGGTGACGCAGAACCCAAGAGGAGCTCATGCAATGATTGCGTCATCTCTCTGGGCTAACACAGATCCTAAGTGGCTCAAATCAGTTAGTTGTCAGGGTTGGAGAAGCAAAGCATATTCGATCCAAGGAGTTGGTGGGATGCTGTTGTTGTTGGTGCATAACAATGTCTGTGGAGACAAAGTCGAGGCAGAGGGAGTCATTGCCTTGACAGATTTCTAGCCAAAGAAATATAGATCTGAGTTGCAGCTACAAAGGAGGAATGAAGAAGAGTGATTCGACAGTTTGTGGGAGGATTTATGTGAAGGAAATCAATACTTAGAGGGAGTATAGAGGAGCTTGTTCCTTAGAGTGTTTCTGTGCCAAAGGAATCTAGATTTGAGTCTTTCTGGATTAGTAGCAAAAGAGGGAGAAGAGAACCAATCCTATTTTTTTTAGCAGAGATGGTAGTCAATGGACTGAGGGATCAGGACAGATTGGATGGAGCATCCAATTATGCTATCTGGAAGGCCAAGATCCTAGAAATCCTTGAAAAACATCACATCAAGGATTATGCCTTGAAATTAGTTGTTGTTTCGGTCGACGTTGATCTGTTAAAGAAGTACGAGGAGCCCGGGTGAAGGCTAAGTGCATCATCCTAGACGGGGTCAAATATCAGGTAGTACCACACATTGTTGGAAAAGAAACAGCAAGGCAGATGTGGGAGGCATTGACCACCTTGTACCAAGGCACTTCTGTCCAATGGAATATGCTATTAAAAAATCAACTAAGACAATATCAGATGTAGAAGGGAGAAGAGATCGATCCCTTCATCCTTAAGTTGCAAGGGATTCATGATTAGTTGAATTTCGTGGGGTCTACACCAGATCCCGAGTTCATGGTCAAGACTTCCCTAAATGTAGTCACCGAGGACTGGGAGACATTTTTCCAAATTATCTTGGGCAGAGCGACTCTCCCTAGTTGGGAGGAGATGTGGGTAGCTCTTTGACAAGAAGAGATCAGGAGGTTGACCAAGGAAAGGAGTAGCGGAAAAGGAGCCTGGGTCAAGAAGGAGGAGGACGACGATGCAGCTCTAGCATCATCAGGACAGCAAGGATAGCAAAAGAGAAAGAAGAAGGATATTTCTAAGGTCAGATGCTTCAAGTGTGGGGAATTTGGATATTTCACCACTCGTTGCCCCCGAAAGAAGGGCAAGGAAGAGGCTTCTGACTCGAAGGCTTCTCCAGCGAAAGCTACAGGGAAGGCGAGGATGATGATTGTGCCATGAGTGCTCATGCACCTCTGTCGAAGAGGTGGGGCGACATGGAGTTGTAGTCAAGTAGACTACATGGCGAATGGGATCCTTGAGTTTCCCAAGCTCTTAAATCACATACGGCTACAAGAGCCCTTAATGACAGTAGAAAAATGATGGGTGTTGGTTGGAGCAACATTGGCAGAGCTAGAGTGCCAAAGTCTGAAGCAGCGCAGTGGATGTTGTAGTAGTGCAAGAGGCACAGAGCAGTTTGTAGCACCGCAGTATCAGCAGAGGATTAGCACAGAGTAGAAACAAAGGTAGCTTTAGCATAACGAGGCATCCATATTGACCAGCATTTCAATGTTGGGTGAAGTTTTAGTTGCTTACTTCTCATCAACTGAGCTGCAGTGCAACAGTTAGCAGTGGCATTGCTATCAGCAACATGAGGCAACGTTTCGAGGGGGAGTTGCAGTACAAATGCAGTAGTGACAGTGGCAGACTCATGGGAAATGGTACAGGAAGCAATAGTGAAATGGATGAAGGGAATCAAGCTTAACATCAACAGCATAGAGGACCGATGTAGTGGATCAGTGTGATGCTTATATGGGGAAGTATTACTAGAGCATATTCCTCGTTAAGAGGGAGTGTTGGTTTTGGGTAGCATTCGATACGATCTAGCTCTAAAATTTTGTGGAGAGGCTATAATATGTGAGATCTCCAAGACCCAGAAATCGTTTGGAGAAATTCCACCCGAATGAGGAGTTATTAAAATAATTAATATTTTTAATAGGTTCCTAAGTCTAAACTTAGGAAAATAAAAAGTTTAATGGGTATTAATAAGAATATGGGTGAGAAAATTCTAAGTGGAAAGGATCAAGTCTGTTTTAATCTTAGCCATTGATTTGGGACTTAATCTTAACCGTTGATTCATCAACAGGAAAACTATAAGAGGAGGCTTGAGGGTCAGTTCGAGATATACTAGAGAGATCAGTAAGTTCGATTTTCTGGGGCATGGTTTGCTGAGAAAATCAAATAGGTGATATGAGTTGCATTGAAAGGGGCAATTCAGCATAGTGACTTCAGTCCAAGGCCAAGAATACATAGCAGAGAGGTAGAGCAGCACCAGGAGAGACAACACAGAGGGAGAGCTCTGACGCAGTGTCGCAGTATCGCAGTGACACAATGATGCAGTGATGCAATGACGTAGTGGAGACTAAGAGCTCTCAGTGACATAGTGACATAGTGACATAGTATCGTAGTGACACAACTCCTAGAGGAGGTGATGCAGTTCCAACATAGATCTTGGAGCAGCCATCGCTACCCAGCATTGGGACGTCGCAGCCACCTGTGGGGTTTGTTCATCTGTCTCCTGATAGAGCTACTTTTGTCAGTTTTGTTCTTTGTTGGATGATTCGGATTTGGCACCCTAGTTGTATTCAGAAATCTTCTTAATAATACAAACCCTCTATATGTTGCACAGGTTTTCTCGAATTAGGTTTTTGCGGGGACGATTTTCCAAAAATTATGGTGTCCCTTGTGTATTTATCTTGGACTATTTCAATTCATGATCTGTATCAATGTGTAGTCTACAATAGTGTTTTCATCGCTATTTAAATAATTAAATAATTTGTTGAATGTAAAAACAAGTAGGAGATGGTAAACCAGTGATTGCAGTAGGATTTCTGATGTGTAGATTCAGAAATTTTCACAATGGCTTAGTTATAGGGTGATTAAAAACCCTAAAGAAGCAAAAGAGCCTGTGCAATTAGATATTTATCTTTGGTTCGTGGGATCCCTTCTATAGAAGGCCTACAAGTTTTTTTTTATTTTTCATTGCAATAAGGATGCCATATGTCAAAACCTTATTAGAGTTTGAAATGCTTGTATATAATATTGCTCAGAGAGAAGGCCAAAAATTATGAACTTCCTCTTATCTCATGCTAAAATGTAATCTAGATTGGTATATTTATAATCTTTCACATATTAAATTTATGATCTTTCATTTTTATACTATTATATTTGGAGTCATTACCTACATCATCTGAGAAATTTCTACATTCTAAATCATGATGAATGGAATCGTCAAGACCCCATGGCTCAGAGCCACAACTTTCACTACCAAAATATTCAGAAGCAGATGTCTCATTTTCATCCAATTCAAAAACATCAGTATAGCCTCCTATTTCTCATCCTCTTACAAATCTAGAAATAAATTTTGAATAACCAAGGGTTTATGAGATTCATAGATTGTTCTATTACATTGATTTCACGTAATTCATAAGAAGAAGAAGAAAAACATTCATTATTAGTTTGAATTTTCACAGATTTTTTAATTACGTTGTACTTATGGATTCATGGTTTGTCGAATTATGTATTCACTCATATTGGTCCTACTAGGTCGAGCACGGTCTAAGTCACCCTTCCCAAAAGGCTCAAAATGACTTGGGAATAAAATGAGTTTTAACCTCCTTCCCCTTTCTGCAACATTTCTACCCTTTCTTCCTTTTGTGTTTCAAGTTTATTTTATTTGGCACATATTTATAGTTTTTTTTGGTTTGAGGGTTCCTCTTATTTGATTTTTTTCAGTATTATTTTCACTTTTATGGGAAAACATTTGTCGTGTCGTCATCAGTTGTATAGTTAGTTCATAGGCATAATATAATCAATACAACAATAAAATGTCCTTAGGAATGGTAAGAGGAATATTTTTTGTGTTTTGAACTAGCACCTTCAGTTGTGCCTTTTTTGAAACTAAGAAATATATAACCGTCTTAAGGTTTCAAGTTGGAAATCGTTTCTTTATGCTACACCTTCATTGCTAATTAATGTTTATAATTGTGCATAAAAAATACATAATTGATGGTGATGTAGTTGGTTTTCAATAATCTTTCTTTGTTCTAACTTTTGTCGTATGTAACTGGACACATCAAAATGGCATGGGTGTCACATATTTCATGTGTTGGACATGGATACTTGAGGACACATGTCTGACACATGCCCTCAATGTGTCCCAAAAAAAAATAGACACATGTCTCGTAGCCCATAAAATCACACTTTTTCCCTCATTCAAGCTCATCTCACTCATAGGCTAGAGGTCTAAGAGGTTTTTGAGTGCAGCTAAGGTTTATTATGTTGTGTTAGAAGGGATTCCAAATGTTGGGCAAGTGGATTTGTTACACCATTCTTCAAAAATTTTCCTACACCAGTCCATTTTCTTCTTCATTTCACAGAAATCTTGGTTTAATCATTAAGGGTAGCTAGAAAAGGGAAAAGAAAAGGGAGGAATGCCTCCATTGTTGTTGTCCCCCCTTCTTCACCACATGTGAGATGTGCTACCAATTTCACTTGAATTTCCTTTTTTTATATATATTATCACGGTTCCCATATTTACAAAACAAAGAACCAGGAAGTTCAAAACTAGCATATAAATGAACTTAATGAGAAAATGATTAACATAATTAGATTTTTCTTTCTAGAAGAACGTCACTCTACTCCAGTTCCACCTCCTTTATTGATCCAGGTGGATGTTGGTGGCCACCCACCTATCCCACTTGGACCCCCACAATTGTCTCTTTCAGTTTTTCTATTTCCTTAATAGTAGCACAATTTACTATTTTTGGCAGTTTTTTCGAGTCCTGAACTTCCAGAGCCATTATGAGGCCATAAACGACATTTTTTGTGAAAACAGGGGCCAACATGGGTCATTGACTGATGTTGGACATTTCAAAGTTGTATTCCTCAAATAGATCTTTCTAACGAGGTATTGTGCATGTCAAACGGATATCATATGCCAAAGTTACGACCCCGAGAAGTTGATGTACCAATTTACCCAAACGGGGCCCATAGTTTGGCACTTCATCTCCTAGGGTTAGGATTTTTTTATGTTTAGGGTTTTCCATTATTTCTAAACAATAAATAGGCTTTTGAGCCTCATTGTAACAGAGTTCATATGCATGTAGTCGCCACATCTCTTCTTAGAGATAAGCTACCATCGCTCGAGCTAGTTTATTTCCATTTCTTTTTGTAAGCATATTTCATTATTTTACATTAATGAAATGAAGTATTATTTACATTACATATCTATATTTATGTTTATTTCTATACTTTATTGTTTTCCTGCATAAATCCATATCAGTGTATCAAAGCGTTCTTCTCTTTCTCTATTTTTCTTTGCATGTCCCCAACGAGGTCGAGATATAAGGAGTTAGGGCTCGATCTAGTGGAACCTTTGCAAGATCAGCCTCACAAATCTCGATGGCCTCCCATGGTAGATGAAAAGAAATATGAAGGGGTAGGAGATCCTATCAAAATCTTGCTCGAAGAATCCCTCGAGCGACAAATGAATGCGATGATGGACAACTTTGCCCAGATCCTTCAACGGCTACCAAGGGGTGACGCATCTACTTCCAACATAAATGCCACACCCTTTAAGGTACAAGTTAACTTTTAAATATCCATATTCGAGGGTCAAATAGATGCAGACGTTGTAGATAAATGTTTAGATATGCTAGAGGGATATTTTTTCGTTCATGATTTTTCCAGCAGGGAAAAGATCACTTTTTCACTTCTCAAAGGAGCCCCCCACATCAAGGATTGGTGGGAAACCTACTACGAGCAGAAGGATGAAAGTATGGCCTCAATTTTTTTAGCCGCACCCACTTGGAATTCATTCCGGGATGCCATCAAGGATTAGTACTACCTTGTCGAGAGCTATGAGGATAGATACATAAAGTGTACCACACTACGACATGGAAGGGACCAAGACGTGCTAGAGTTTACCAATATTTTTCATACCCTTTGTATAGAGTTGGGTATCAAGAATTATGAGCGGCATTTGGTACTCAAATATCGTGGTTATCTACATAAGTACATCCAAGACGAGATGGAGTTCCTATACATCTCCTCGCTTGACACGGTGTACCAATACATTGTCAAGATCAAGCAAAAGTTTAAACAGAATAAGCGATACTTTGGATCCGTGAGTCTGAAGCAAGGGAAAGGCTTCTCCAAACAAAAAAACTAAGGAAAAATCCAAGATGGTGTGACCCAAGACAACCTGTCGAAGCCACAAGAAAATAACAACACCATGAAGTCAAAGAAGGATACAGGAAAGTGTTGTGAGTTCCATAGGAGCCCCACTCATAACACAAGTGAGTGTCAGGCCAAGCAGCCACTAGTGGTTGAGTTGAAGGCTTCAGAATCAGATGCATGTTTTGACCCTGAGTCGGAACCCGACAAGGGGAATGACAAAGGGAAGTGGATCATTGATGTGAATTCCAACGCCACTATTGCCACTACTAAGATCCATAATAATGAGCCTGAAGATCTAGAGAAGGGGGAGCGTCTCTTCCACTCAAAAATGTGGGTGAAGGGTTTGTCGTTGAAATTCATTGTCGGCAGTGGTAACCAAAAGAACCTCATTTCAGTAGAGGTTGTGAAGCGGTTGGGCCTACTGACCATACCACACCTACAACCATACAACATTAGGTGGCTTCACCAAGGACGAGATCTCCAAGTCTGCCAGCAATCTCACCTTCCCTACAGCATCAAGCCCTTCACAGATGAAGTATTGTGTGATGTTGCACCTCTTGATGTTTGCGATGTATTATTAGGCCAAACATACTTATGGAAGAGACATGATGTGTATGAGTCAAAGCCTCTCGTTGTTATTATTTCTTTGGGTAATTCATTATACAGGATACTGGAGGTAGCCCCACCTACCGCCACCTCTTTGATCTCTACTAAGAAATGCAGTAAGATCATCTTCTAGACTAGGAAATACATTTTCTTTTTGGTTCGCTCTCAAAGTAAGGGGAAGATTGTAGCCACATCCATGGCCCTCGGGAAGGGTTCCTACACGTAGCAGAAGTAGGTGGATATGGTCATAAAAGAATACAAGAACATCTTCTCCTCACCCATAGGGGTATCGTTGCACTGTCAGGTCAAGCATTCGTTCGATTTGACTCTCGAAGCACCTCTACCCAATAAGCCGATATATCACCGCTCCATTCTGGAAAATGCCAAGTACAAGTAGCCACATGATCCACATTGAGTACCACAAAATTTTCAAGTGGGCAACAAAGTCTGGTTGCATCTGCAAAAAGAACGCCTTACAAGAGCCCATCGGAAACTCAGACTATTCTGATATGGTCCTTACACCATTATCAAGGTTGTGGAAACAATGCTTTGGAGCACAGCATTCCCCCATTCTTTGGCTTTCACCGAGTTTTCAATGTGGACCGCCCTCGACCATGCTTCCCACCATCACTAGACACATCAAAGATTAGAGAACAGCTCACCAGGGATCAAGTTCAGCAGAAGTTTCCCCATCTCATGGAAGCACTCAATACAATAAGGACCATTGCTTCCTAAGGGGGGACGAATGATCCAGGTGAATGTTGGTGGCCACCCGCCTATCCCACTTGGACCCCCACAACTATCTCTTTCATTTTTTTAGTTTCCTTAATTGTAGCACAATTTACTATTTTTGACAGTTTTTTCGAGTCCTAAACTTCCGGAGCCGTTTTGAGGCCCTAAACGAATTTTTTGGGAAAATAGGTTCCATCATGTTTTGTGGACCAATGTTGGCCATTCAAAAGTTATATTCCTCAGATAGATCTTTCTAGCGAGGTATTGTGCACATCAAACGGAGATCGTATGCCAAAGTTACGACCCCGAGAAGTTGATGTACCAATTTACCCAAATGGGGCCCATAGTCTGGGGCTTCATCTCCTAGGGTTAGGTTTTTGGATTTTTATGGTTTTCCATTGTTTCTTGACAATAAATAGGCCTTCAAGCCTCATTGTAACAGAGTTTAGAGGCATGTAGCCACCACATCTCTTCTCAGAGATAAGCTACCATCGCCCAAGCTAGTTTATTTCCATTTCTGTTTGTAAGCATATTTCAGTATTTTACATTAATGAAATGAAGTATTATTTTTGTTGCATATTTGTATTTATGTTTATTTCTATACTTTATTGTGTTCCTGCATAAATCTGGATCATCTATTGTCATCCCCATTCTTCTTGCTCTGGCACTAGACTGTACTGAAGGAACTGATGATGGCGTCTTTCTGAATACTGAAAATGCCTTCTTCAATCCTAATAACAATCTAATTCTGCTCATCAGTCATTAAAATCTAATAGGTGGAGTCCTCTTCAGAGATTTGTATGCCCCTTTCTAACATCTACGAGTGGCTTTAGATATATGTCATCTACATATTCTTATCGAGAAACAATTTTGCTCCACTCATAGAAACAATTGATGATGCTTGCATTTAAGTGAGTGGTGAGATGATATTCCCAAATCTTTTATTCCTTCAGTGTACATTTGCACCTTTAGGGGCAATTTCTAGTTATAAAGTTCACACATGTTGAGAAATTGGAAAGTTAAAAATAGTTGCAATCAGCATTCAAGGCCTTGATGTAAATATGTGGCCAACTTTGCAATGGTATGCATACATTTTATTTATATATCACAGATATTATCTCCTAAAGTAAAATTCATTCACCAACTTTACATGTTACTTAACATCATCTATCACTGTTAGAAAAGTTTGTACTATACTTTGTCCTGTCCTATCTTGTTTAACATATGTTCGGTCTTGTTTAACATTTTGACTTAGTGAGATTACATACAAATAAAAATACATAAAATAAAATAAAATAAACTAGTAAGTAAATTAAAATAGTTAATTTAGCGTAAATAGTTAATCTAGTGTTCGTAGTTTTTGGATTCCATATTTGGAATACAAAATGTTTATTTTAAAATATAATATAACATTTGCTATTTTTTTAATAAAATTATTCATTTGTATTGGTGTTCTCAAGCCCACTATGCTAGATGTGTAACACGTCAAAATAAAATCAAAATTGAAACGCGGTAGAGATGTGTAACTTAATTTGATGTAATGTATACATTTTAGTTGTGAAAATAAAATAAAAATAAAAAAACACTATAAAAATTAAACAATAAAAAACTAAAAACGGTTCATGGTATTAACCTGTGGTATTGAGAGTACATGGTATTGGCCCGTGGTATTGAAAATCCATGGTATTAGTGGAATATAACCTAGTTAAGGAAAATTAAACTAGCCTAGATCCAACTTACTTCGATGTTATATTTAGATACGTAATTAGTTGTAAAAAATAATGGAGTTCAATCCCTATAGCCTGTAAAGGTAAAATTGTTTTATGAATATGTTCCCCTGGACATTTGTATGGATATTTTTGGGGGCCCTATTTGTATGGATCTGTTTGGTGGTCCTATGTCTTTTTGTATGATTTGTTTGTGGTTGAATGGATGAATACATAAAGTGTATATATGCTTAGAAGCTTCATAGCCTTGCATTTCATTTGTTGCTTAGGACTCTTCAGGGAACCTTGGGAAGTTGCTGCTATCAATGCTATGCCTGCCCTAACGACATTAATTATGTCGTGGATCTTAGGGTATATTTTTACAACCTCAAGGTTCTTGATTGGATTCATTGTTTTAAGATTTGTAGGATCCTAAGTAGTGGATCAAAATATGCATTAGCAAGAGAGGCCTGAGATGAGAGAATACATCAAACAGTTGTCCTTCGCTTGGCTAAGAGCAACACGTGAGCAATTTGAAACTAGAGTTTGAATTTTTGTAATATTAAAGTTTCGTCAAGGTGATTTGGATGTTTTTAATAAAATCTACTCTCTAATTTTACAGAGTTGATTCACTGCCAGGAAGAGAATAATATATAATTTCTGAGTGGATTTATGCTATTGTATATTCCTAAGTTTTCCAAAAGAATGAGAGTTTGTACATTGTTTGATGCATCCATTGCATGGAGAAGATCTAGAGTCAAGATCTAGAGTCAGCTTTGATGGATCTAGGTGGATCTAGGATGTTAAGTTTCATGGGCACAATCTGGAGTCAACTAGTTGTCCATGAGAATAAGAGTTTGTACATTGTTTGTTTGATGCAGCGATTGCAAGGACAATATCTGGAGTCAGCGCTAATGGATATAGGATGGTAAGTTTCATGGGCAGGATATGGAGTCAGCTCTAATGGATATAGGATGTTGAGTTTAGAAATGAATAAGCTTAACTGTGAAAGTGAACGGGTGTGAGAAGAGGAGGTGGGGGAAATATTAGGTAAAATGTAATGATTACATTTTATTTCAGCCTACCTCCATCCACATTTTACTAGGCTATATTGGATAAATTATAATACTATAATATTACATTTTACCCAATATTTCCCCTCTACTAGTCTCAAATTGTATTTTTTCTTTACATTTTAAGTTTAAAAGTAGGAGAAATATTGAGTAAAATATAATCTTTAGGCTTGGGGTGACGGGAAATATTACGTAAATCAGTATTTTCCCGACCCATCACTACTTTTTACTGGGTGAGGGTAGTAATAAGTATTGGGTAACATATAATACTATAAAATTATATTTTATCCAAGATTTCACCTTACTCGATCCACTTTTTATTAGAATTTTTTTTATATATTTGAGGTTCATAAGTAAACTTAAATCTTATATAAACATTTGATCCCGTATGATAGATGTTGTAATCTATGTTGTAAACTTTAACATTTTGTCTTATAGTACTCTCCTCTAGTATGTCTAGCACTCTCACATGCCTTCCTCCCCCTTGTGTTTCTCTCACCATAGTTGAAACTGACATATGGGGAAGAATTCACTTCAATTTCTTTTGACTGCTCCCGATTATTGTGGGAAAAAATCTCCTTCTTTGGCTCAGATTTGTTATGCCCCCCTATTTTGAGTATTTTTAGCTTTGTTCATTTTCTCCTTCCGCTAACCACTATCACCAAGTAGAGCACCCACTGCCACAGAGGAGGTGCTGGAAATTGCAATGTAGGCAGATCTCAGGATATATTTCATGCTTAATCCTCAAACCACCACTATCAAGTTCAAAGCACACCTAAAATTCAATTAAAAATTCATGAAGTTCAATAGGGGGAGTGTCAAGAACATCAAGGCATATTGGATTCAAAGGTATTGGATGGTGTGACAACCTTGATTGCAAACACCAAAAATACCATAGGCTACCAAAATAATTACCTCTACATTGTCAACCTTTAGTGGCATGACAAGTTCCAGCCAAAAGTTACTGGTGAAGATCAGGTCACAATCAGACACAATGGAAGTGGGCGTGCCATGCAATTTAAAGCTCTGATCCATGAAAGATTGAGCCACCAAAGTGGGTGTAAAAGGGTGGGGTAGGGCTCAAAAATGAGCATACTTAGAAATTTTGTCCACAACCACCATGATGACTGACTTTGGAAGACTAGTAATGAAATCCATAGAAACATCCATCCAAATTAAGGCAGGGATGGGCAATGGTTGTAAAGTGCCTGGGGTTTGACTGTTTCTCCTTTGCGGCACTAACACACATCAAATTCAGCTACAGAAGTAAGAATGTTCATTTTCATGTTTGTCCAAAAGAAGGAACGACGAGTGCGAGCATAAGTCTTTTGAAAGCCTGCATGGCCTGCAGTGGGAGATGAGTGCAATTCTGCCAAAATGCGTGTTTTGACGGTGGATGTCGGTGACATCACTACTCTGTCCTTGTAACGAAGAATCTCATCCTTCCAAGAGTAGCCCATTGTGGAATGAGGGTCCGCCTTGCAAGTTTTTAATGATTTGGGAGAGCGGAGGATGTGAAATCCATTCCTTGCGAGCTTCTTCAATCCAATTTGGAATGGGAAGAGAGATTGCTAGTAGGGTGTTGTCCTCCTCAAATTAGCGTGATAAAGCATCCACTACGACATTTTCGTGCCCTTTCTTGTAAATTATCTCATAATCATATCCCATCATTTTGGCTAGCCATTTGTTTTGTTATGGTGAGGATAGCCATTGCTCCAAAAAATATTTAAGGCTTTGATGATTTGTGCGGATTTGGAAACGTCGCCCCAATAAGTATGGTCGCCAGGTATCCACTGCATGTAGGACGGCCATCATCTCCTTCTCATAGATAGATTGTCCCAAATGTTTCCCACTTAGTTGTTGGCTGGTGAAGGCCAAGGGTCGGCCCTCCTGCATTAAGACAACCCCAATACCCGTACCTGAAGCATCACATTCAATCACAAAAGACTTCAAGTTGGGTAGTTCCAATACGGGAGTGGAACACATGCCCTGTTTGAGAGCTATAAACGCTTGTTGTGCTTCATCAGTCCAGAGGAATGAATTTTTCTTGAGAAGGTGAGTGAGTGGTCTAGCAATGCGACCATAATTGCGGACAAATTTGTGATAGTAGCCGGTGAGACCCAAGAATCCCCTCAAACTCTTCAAGGTCTTTGGTTGGGACCAATCCTGCATCTGGATCTTTTTGGGATCCACCCTGATGTTGGGTTGTGTTATATTCTTTCCACGACTAACCTACATTTGGTATCAGAGTTGTTTTGGCTTCAAGGGGACGCCTTTGTTGCTGAGGGGTTTCGCTCGGGCCTGTGATAGACCCTGTTCAGTGGGAGATCTGCGAGATCGATTCTGGTGGTGAAAGAAGATGGCGAGTAGCGGAAAGATAGAGATTGAGAAGTTCAATGGTCAGAGTTTTGAGTTGTGGAAACTCAAGATGGAGGATCTGTTGGTGGATAAAGATCATTGGATCGTGGTAGATCCGGGTACTAAAACAACGGGAGTGACCGATGAAGAATGGAAGAAGTTGGATCGGAAGGCAAAGAGCACAATATGATTGTGTGTCTCAGATTCAGTATTGTTGAATGTATCAGGGGAAGCTACGGCGAAGGCTTTATGGGACAAGTTAGGGACTTTGTACCAATCTAAGTCTCTGGTGAATAAAATGTTCCTGCTGAAAAAGCTGTATAACCTGAGGATGAAATATGGAGACTCGGTGACAGAGCATCTGAATGCGTTTAATACTGTGGTAAGTCAGTTAT
>APFE030595371.1:1281-34175 GCA_000404065.3 Pinus taeda | reverse complement strand
AGGAGGCAGAATACATGGCAGCCACTCATGCAAGCAAGGAAGCAGTTTGGTTGCAGAGATTGTGTTCAAGTATGGGGTTAGTACAGGGAGCTATAAGGATAGACTGTGACAGCCAAAGTGCAATTTTCTTGGCAAAGAACCCTGCTTATCATTCAAAGTCAAAGCACATTGATGTTCAGTATCACTTTGTGAGGGATATGATAGAAGACAAAAAGGTGTTGCTAGTAAAGGTGGACACTTTGAAGAACACTGCAGATGCATTGACAAAATCTGTGAGCTTTGAGAAGTTCTCTTGGTGTAGAGAAACAATGGGCATTTCAAGGCTGGAAAAATGACTAAGCTTTCCTGTGGCCCCCTGTGGAAAGAAAACAACAAGTGGGAGATTGTTGGGTTGTGTTATATTCTTTCCACGACTAACCTACACCTGACACCTTCACGCCCCACAATGTGGCCCAAATACTCGACTTCTTTCATGCCAAAAGAGCACTTGGACAATTTGACAAATAATTTATGCTTCCGGGGCAGTTGCAAGAGCAGGTCTACATGCTAAAGATGTTTTTCCTAGATGAGGTTGTAGATGAGAATGTCATCAAAGAAAACAGGGACAAATTTTCTGAGATATGGTTTGAGCAGGTGATTCATAAGGCTTTGAAAACTGGATGGGGCATTACAGAGACCAAATGGCATGACCAGGAATTCATAATGGCCTTCATGAGTTCATAAAGCATTCTTCAGAATGTCTACTTCTTTCATGTGTATTTGGTGATAGCTTGAGCGAAGATCTAGCTTAGTAAAGAATTGAGCCCCATTTAGTTCATCCAGCAAATCATCAACAACTGGGATGGGGAATTTATCTTTGACTGTAAGCTTGTTGAGGGCCCTGAAGTCTAGACACATGCGCCATTCCCCATATTTCTTGAGCACCATGACCATAGGTGATGAATAAGCACTGATGCTAGGACGAATGACACCAACTTCCAGGAGTTCCTTGATGATTTTTTCAATTTCATTCTTTTGGTCGAAAGGGTATCTATATGGGCGCAAATTCGATGCTTGTGCCCCTGGGACCAAAGTGATGCTATGTTCATGTTCCCCTCTTGAGAGTGGAAGCTCATGAGGTTTGTCAAATACCTGCAGGTGGTTGTTTAAGACCTATTGCATCTCAGGATGAATATGAAGAGTAATAGGCTCGAAGGCCTGAATGGCATTAAATTGGGCAATAACTCCTTGGTGGCCCTTTTTTAACAACTTTTCCGTTCAATGCGAGTTGATGACAAAAGGAGTACCTACCTGGAGTCCGCAGAGGGTATGTGTATGGTCCTTCTGCTTAAAGCTCATATATAACTCTTGGAAATCCATTGCGATTGGGTGGAGTGTGCGGAGCCATTCAGCGCCCAAGACAATGTCACACCCACCCATGTTGATGGCAAACATGTGGGTCTTTAGGTGGTAAACTCCCATCTGAGATTTGATATTTTCACAACAGCCTTCACATTTCATTTTCCCCCCGTCAGCAATCTGGACTTGGAAATTAGAGACTGCTCTAACAAAACAATGCATGATGCCACTATCAATCAATACTACTACAGGGCGATGTTTAATAAAACCTCGGATTTTGAGAGTTTGGTAGAAGAAATGCCTGCCAAAGCATGAAGCGAGATAACTGGTTCTTCTGAAGTATCTGGGAGCTCATTGTCCTGTTGGTTTTCCTCATCTTCCTCCTCTGGTCCCTCAAAGGGTGGGGCTTCCTCAGATGAACTGTGATCAGTAAAGTCAATTTGAAAGAATTTGGGTTCCTTGCATTTATGCCCCGGGGAGTATTTGTCATCACAGTAGTAACACAATCCTTGCTTTCTTCTTTCAACCATTTTTGTGGGGGACACCTTTTGAACCTTAAGTGTTTGGGTAGCGCCCTGAGCCTAGGTGGGGCGTCCCTTGGCTATGCAATTTGGACGAGGCGACTGGGCCGCTAAAGCATGTTCCACTTCGACAACCTTTGTGCTAGCTTCCATCCATGTGGCTGGGTGGTGCATCCGGACGTGGGCTTGGATGGCGTCTTTGAGACCACTTATAAAACATTCCAAGTAGAAGTTATCTCCCAGACCTGTTGTGTGGAGGCCAATTTCTCAAAGTCTGTAATATAGTCATTTATTGTACCTAACTGTCTAAGCTTAGTAAGACGACCCAAAAAATTAGATTCACGGTCAAAGCGGTCACAAATGGCTTTTGTGAACACCTGCCAAGTAACTGCCCTTGGACAACATTTATAATGCCACTGCCACCATTGCCATCTTTCTTGGTCCAAGTAAAGGCCTCCCACATGTAGTTTCGTTTGATCATCTACGATGTGATTCAAAGTGAAAAATTGTTCCATTTGTGTTACCCATATTGACGGATTAAAGCCATCAAATTTGTACATGTCCAGCTTGGGAGGTCGAGGGTGGGAATGTTGGTGATTTCCATGGAAGTGAAGATGATGGCTAGATTCTCCTTCATGGTCTTCATTAAAAGCATATGCCTCTGATTGTAACGCTGACTTGTCCTTTGTGACGGTGTCTTGAAATGTTTGGATCTGCATCATTAACTCTAACAACTTTTTTTTCAGTGGTATCCATCTTCTCATTGGCCATAGCCTGAGCTCTGGTTTCTACCATGCACAGATCTTGGTCACTTCTTGTCATTGTGAAAAAAATTTGGACCACCCGAAAATTAACACTGACAAGTGAATGGTACCACCGCGCTCAACTCCTCATCCTGATTCTTATGGGCTAAGTCTCTTATAAGAATTTTTTTTATTCCAAACGAAGTTTTACTCCCTGCTTAACAATACTGCAGTAGCCAATTTCTAGAAAAGTTAATCTTACCCAATGTCCTGCACGGGTATAGGAGCCACAAGCCTCCCTACCCAAATGGTCAGACCTGTCTGCGAAACCCTCCGCTGTTGAACGTGAGTTGGACTGCCGCAGTGACCGAACCCCGACTGCTAGATCTAAATGGTATTGTGGCGTTAGACCTTGAACTAGTGGAGTTGATTGTTGCGACGACGACAGAACCCCAGCTGCTAGATCTGATCTGGCAAAGAAGATGATGGGCGATCTTCAGAGAGACGAGGGAGCTATGGTCTCAAGGAGTGCCAGGGGCTATAGATCGCAATATACATAAGGGTCCAACAGTAGTACTCGGCCCAATATTTCAAGACACTAACTAAGGAGGATCAATCGTACCCTTCGTCCTATTACCCGACTACCCTATCGTACGCGTGAGTAATCTCCCTGAGTGCTGTCCTCAGTGTACTGTAGCAACAAGACGGCCGATAGTTTATCTACGGCAAGGTTTCAGGTGAGCCTAGGGGGCTTCCGATATACCCAAAGGGTACGTGGAAGACAATCCATTCACGATTCTGTCTAATGCTCTACTACTCGAAGGGGTACCCATAGGGGTTACAAGGGAGTCCAACAAGCGTGACCACCTCCTGTATTTCCTACGTGCATGCCTCCCCAAATCCGCAGGTTTATGCACTCAACGACAGATCTCGTGGTTTAAAGACGCTGGAACACGTCTCTCGCCAAAAAAAATTCTGCTAAAAATGGAGATCCCACCAACCTTGGAAAGCGCTCTAATACCACTTGTTATGCTCTTGACTTGCGAGAAAACGCCAGAATACTGAATATACGAAGAAACACAGCCTAGAACACAGAACAAGATGAGAAATAACAGCATGTATTTTATTATTCAGAGATAAAATCAATGTTCACTTGCCTCTTCGAGGGGGCAACCTCCAATAGAGCAGGGCTCGATTACAAAATAAGACACAACGCTCCTCAATGGGGAGTCTTTATCCTTTATATAGGATTCATACATGCAATACCATGGGTTAGTACCATGGTTCTCTTAATACCATGGTCCGTTTGCAACTAACTGTGGTCCCTTTCTTTAAATGTGGGTCAACCACTTACAGTTATTAATATGGACTTTATTGACTCCCTAATTAACTATAACTATGACTTGACCCTATTACATAAATAAGGGGGTTAGGGTTGGACCCTAACAACTTATGCCTCCAAAATCTTCAGAAGTAGATGTATCATTTTCATCCAATTCACAAACATCAGTATAGCCTCCTACTTCTCATCCTCTTCCAAATCTGGAAAGAAAGTTTCAATACCCAACGGTTTATGAGATTCTTAGATTGTTGTGTCACGTTGATTTCACGTAATTCATAAGAAAAAGAAGAAAAAAATTCATTATTAGTTTGAATTTTCATAGATTTTTTAATTACGATGTACTTATGGATTCATGGTTTGTCGAATTATATATTCACTCATATTGATCCTACTAAGTCAGGCACGGTCTGAGTCACCCTTCCCAAAAGGCTCAAAATGACTTGGGAATCAAATGAGTTTTAACCCCCTTCCTCTTTCTCCAACATTTCTACCCTTTCTTCCTTTTTTGTTTTAGGTTTATTTTATTTGGCACATATTTATAATTTTTTTGGGTTTGAGGGTTCCTCTTATTTGATGTTTTTCAGTATTATTTTGATTTTTATGGGAAAATATTTGTTGTGTCGTGATCAGTTGCATAGTTAGGTCATAGGCATAATATACTCAATACAACAATAAAATGTCCTTAGGAATGGTAAGAGGAATCTTTGTCTTGTTTTGAACTAGCGCCTTCAATTGTGCCTTTTTTGAAATTAAGAAATATATAACCGTCTTAAGATTTCAAGTTGGAACTCTTTGCTTTATGCTACACCTTCATTGCTATTTAATGTTTATCAATGTGCATAAAAAATACATAATTGATGATGATGTAGTTTGTTTTCAATAATCTTTCTTTGTTCTAACTTTTGTCGTATGTAATTGGACAAATCAAAATGGCTTGGGTGTCACATATTTCATGTGTTGGACATCGATACTTGAGGACACATGTCTGACACATGCCCTCAATGTGTCCCAACAAAAATAGACACGTCTCATAGCCCATAAAATCACACTTTTTCCCTCATTCAAGCTCATCTCACTCATAGGTTGGAGGTCTAAGAGGTTTTGGAGTGCAGCTAAGGTTTATTATGTTGTGTTAGAAGGAATTCCAAATGTTGGGCAAGTGGATTTGTTACACTAGTCTTCAACATTTTTCCTACACCAATCCATTTTCTTCTTCATTTCATAGAAATCTTGGTTCAATCATCAAGGATAGCTAGAAAAGGACAAAGAAAAGGGAGGAATGCCCCCATTGATGATGTCCCCCCTCCACCATAGATGAGATGTGCTACCCATTTCACTTGAATTTCCTTTTTTTTTATATTATCACAATTCCCATATTTACAAAACTAAGAACCTGGAAGTTCAAAACTAGCATATAAATGAACTTAATGAGAAAGTTATTAACAGAATTAGATTTTTTTCCTAGAAGAGCGTCCCTCTTTCCACCTTTGGAAGAGTGTCACTCTACTCCAATTCCACCTCCTCTATTGTCATCCCCATTCTTCTTGTTATGACATCGGACTATACCGAAGGAACTAATGATGTCGTCTTTTTGAATACTAAAAATGCCTTCTTCAATCCTAATAGCACCTAATTCTGCTCATTAGTCGTTAAAATCTAACAGGTGGAGTCCTCTTCAGAGATTTGTATGCCCTTTTCTAACATCTATGAGTGGTTTAGATATTTGTCATCTACATATTCTTATCGAGAAGCAATTTTTCTCCACTCATAGAAACGATTGATGATGCTTGCATTTAAGTGAGTGGTGGGATGATCTTCCCAAATCTTTTATTCCTTCGGTGTACATTTGCACCGTTAGGGGCAATTGCTAGTTATAAAGATCACACATGTTGAGAAATTGTAAAGTTAAAAATAGTTGCAATCATCATTCAAGGCCTTGATAAAATGTGAGACCAACTTTGCCAAAGTATGCATACATTTTATTTATATATCACAAATCTTATCTCCTAAAGTAAAATCCATACACCAACTTTACATGTTACCTAACATCTAATCATTTATAACTCGTAGAAAAGTTTGTACTATATTTTGTCCTATCCTATCTTGTTTAACATTTGCTTGGTGAAAATAAAATCGAAATTAAAATATGGTAGAAATGTGTAACTAAATGTAATGTAATGTAAACATTTTAACTGTGAAAATAAAAAATAAAACACTATAATAATAAACAATAAAAAAATGGCCTATGGTATTAACAAGTGGTATTGAGAGTGCATGGTATTGGCCCATGGTATTGAAAATTCATGGTATTCATGTAGAATATAACTTATTTAGGGGAAATTAAACTAGCCTAGATCCATCTTACTTCGATGTTATGTATAGATACATAATTAGTTGTAGAAAATAATAGCGTTGAATCCGTGTAGAGTGTAAAGGTAAAACTTTTTTATGGATATGTTCCCTTGGAAATTTTGGGTAACCATGGGAACCTGGTGCTAAAACTTTTTTATGGATATGTTCCCTTGGAAATTTTGGGTAACCATGGGAACCTGGTGCTATCATGCTACGCCTGCCCTAATGACATTAATTATGTCATGGATATGAGGGTTTAGGTTTACAACCTCAAGATTCTTGATTGGATTCATTATTTTAAGATATGTAGGATATCAAAGGGCTTTGATTATATGCATTAGCAAGAAAGGCATAAGATGAGACAATACATGAAACATTCTCGGAAGGGACCCTTCCCTTCACTGAGAAGAGCACGTGAGCAATTTGAAGCTAGAGTTTAAATTTTTGTATAGTTAGAGTTTCGTTCAATGTGATTTGGATGTTCTTAATAAAATCTACTCTCCAGTTTTACAAAGTTGATTCCCTGGCATGGGAAGAGAATAATATATAATTTCTGAGTGGATTTACGCTATTGTATATCCCTAAGTTGTCCATAAGAATGAAATTTTGTAGGTTGTTTGATGCAGCTATTGCATGGACAAGATCTGGAGTCAAGTGAGCTCTAATGGATCTAGGATTGTAAATTTCATGGGCAGGATCTGGAGTCAACTAGTTGTCCATAAGAATGAGAGCTTGTGCATTGTTTGTTTGATGCAACCATTGCATGGACAAGATCTGAGTGAGCTCTGATGCATCTAGGATGGTAAGTTTCATGGGTGTCAGTGTTGATGGATCTAGGATGGTGAGTTTAGAAATGAATAAGCTTAACTGTGAAAGTGAACTAGTGTAAGGGGAGGAGGTGGGGGAAATATTAGGTAAAGTGTTGATGGATCTAGGATGGTGAGTTTAGAAATGAATAAGCTTAACTGTGAAAGTGAACTAGTGTAAGGGGAGGAGGTGGGGGAAATATTAGGTAAAATGTAATGATTACATTTTATTTCAGCATACCTCTATCCACTTTTTACTAGGTTATATTGGGTAAAATGTAATACTATAATATTACATTTTACCCAATATTTCCCTTCAACTAGTCTCAATTTGTATTTTTTCTTTATGTTTGAAGTTTAAAAGTAAACAAACTAGACTATAAAAATAGGAGGAGCTGGGGGAAATATTGAGTAAAAATGTAATATTTAGGCTTGGGGTGATGAGAAATATTATTGGTATTTCCCAATATTGAGTAAAAATGTAATATTTAGGCTTGGGGTGATGAGAAATATTATTGATATTTCCCCCACCGGCTATTTTTTATTAGGTGGGGGTGGTAATAAGTATTAGGTAACATATAATACTATAATATTATATTTTATCCAAGATTTCCCCTTATTCATCCACTTTTTATTAGAATTTTTTTTTATATATTTAAGGTTTATAAGTAAACATTCTTATATAAACATTTGATCCAGTATAATAGATGTTGTAAACTTAACATTTTGACTTGGTAAAAATAAAATAAAAACCATAAAATTAATGATTATATTTATATTTATTGTAATTAATAATTAAATTAACCTATATCTATGTTAACTCCATATTTACCCAGTTTTGAGAAGGGTCAAAGAAATCCCTCTCCACCCTTGATAAATCCAGAATTCAAATAGATATAGATTGGTAGTATTTAATCACTTATGGTTAATTATACTCATGTTGGTTATTATTCGGATTCTTTTTTAATAACATAATATTTTGAGATAAAATTTGATTACACTTTATAAATAAATTTATAATGAGGTGATTTGCCAATTAATTAATTATCGTTAAAAAATCAGAATAGTCACCTTTGTAAAACCATAAAAGCAGATATCAATTTTAACATAAATTCCAACCCTGATAATATTCCTGGCTCAAAACATCAAAACATCCTTTAAAATCTGAACTAAATTTAAGTGGACTAACTAAGCGAGTTTAAAGTTTTGTAATTCCAACCCTGATAACATCTCTTCCTCAAAAAATCTTTTAGAATCTGAACTAAAATTAACTGGACTTACACAACTAACTGAACGAGAGCTTAAATGTCGCTAGCAGTTTTGAACTATAAAATACATTACACCGCCCATTGCATGTTTGTTTAAAAGAACTGTATGACAGGTTCTCTCCATTGATTATTGGTCACATGTCCGACGCTAGCGATTATCCCCCTCCTTGAAGGATTTTTCACCTAAACTTAAATTAACCGAATTTGAACAACTAACTAAAAAAACTTAGATTTTGCCAGCAATTTTGAAATGTACAATACAGAGCTAATCAAATCATAACCTCGTTATTTTATTATCTTCAAGAGCATTGCCATAACCTCGTTATTAACATATCTTCAAGAGCATTGGTAGTACGAGGAAGGCTGTTGCTGGAAGGAATTCCTTTACAAACGACTGGTCAAAGCACTACACGAATATGTCTGATAAAGTCATCTGCTTCCTACTTTTTGCAACCTTGCAGACCACTTGCTCTCTGGCATTGTCCAAAATTAGGTCTGGTTTCGTTGACCACTTTTGGTTACCTCAACAGAACTCCTCTTTTCGTTTATAATAAATACAATTTCGTAGTATGATTTCCTAGTATGAATTGTTGACTATATTCAAAATAAGTTTATTAAACAAATAGGTCCTCTTCTTGTAAGCATTTCGAACCAATGAGTGTGGTTCACCTTCCAGACAAGTTGAAGACCAACGAGTACTTCATCGTCAGAACAAGTTGAGGTCGTCTTCTTCTCACTCCATATTCTCAACATAGATATTCTACTTAGTAAGCCTCAAGATCCCTCAAGATCCGTTAAACTTATTAAATGATATGAATTAAGACTGGTCTAAACAGCCTTACTCGTTGAGGCTTACAAGATGGTTTTACCAAAATAATCAAAGACTAAAGTTGACATTTATAATTTACTGGAATACTGATCTCAATTTCCATGATTTTGCAAGCTTTGATCAGTCTTCAAAGTCAGATTTCCAGACTTCAGAAACTGGGAAACAAGTTTCATAAATAGATATTCCTGAAGACCAGTACCACGAGTTGATTTCCTTCTCTAATAGGTTACTGCAGTGGAATTGTCAATGCCTCCAAACTCCACTCTTTGTGACCTGTTTGATGTAACACTGCATCGGACCTCTTTAAGGTAACAGTGCAAATTGAACTCAATAACGAAGTCCATTCTTCATTCAAAAGGGGACCAATTTGCCAGCAAGCAGGTTTTAAATCCATAACTAGGTCTGCCAATAGGAAGGTGGATCCTTCACAATCAACAGTGAAAACACAGGTGCCTGACAAGCACAGAGTTATATTTAAGCCCCAAGATTCGTCAGCCCCAAATGATGTGGGGATCCATTGGCCTGACATACAAAACACTCCTTGGACTCACATAACCACAAGCTTTCTTATAGTAATACTTATCAAAATGTTTGGGGTTTCTAAATATTTTCCATAGCCATGATATTTAAATGGATCACTGAATGTGTCACTGCTGCCACAGGTCCTGCTCTGCTTCATGACCATCTTCTCTCAACTGGCACTCTGTCATAAGCAATCTAATAACCATCTTCTCTCCAGTGGCACTTTTGTCATCAGAAATCTAAGTTGGTGTTCAAACTTGACGTGGATAAATATTTTTCAGACTAGTTAGTCTATATATATAAGGTCTCTGTTTCTCACTTTTTCCTATTAGAGATCAGAATCCTTAATGATTGCATCTCTGTATTTTTTGCTGGGAATGGGCAGCATTTCTGTTGACAAGCTGTAACTTAAATTAGAAACATCTATTTTTCTATAAAAACATTTTTCTGTAACTTAAATTAGAAACATCTATTTTCTATAAAAACATTTTTCCTGTAACTTAAATTAGAAACATCTATTTTCTATAATAACAGGATTTTGAACGGGCAACATTCACATAAAGATTACCTTGACAGTAAACCCTATCACAAACTGTTCTATGCCCTGTAAGCTTCTATAACAATATTTTAAAATGAGGCATAACATAAAATGTGGTCTACTGATGATATGTTCAACTTTGACACCTGCGCACTCTAAGCTCCATTCACGACCCATTTCTGTTAAAGCCAATTAATAAAACAGATCTGGCTGCCACTAGAATATTCTAATCTTCCTATTATTCCGATATGATGTACTGATCCCAAAAAAATAATTATACCATTCAGTGGTGCGAAGCAAGTAAAAAAATATGATTTTAGGAAGAACCAAATATGCCCTGGATCCTTTTTGTTTTCACTACTATTTTAATATAAAGTATTACATTTATAATACAATATTACAATTATGCCTCTGAGTGATGCCAAGCAGTTAATATGCATGAATGACAGATGAAAGTGAGAACATAAATGTAAATAATGCCAGAATAATTTAAACAGACAAAATATTTGGTTAATAATCAAGACGGGTGTTGATTCAGAAGAAACTTGTTCAAAGTCTTCAGCAGAAAGCCCGAAAACAGCCATTTACATTCCGGACTTTGAAATGCAAAAGCCCAAAGATGGAATTTCATTGCCATGCAAATTGTATTTCAGTCGGTTGTCGATTGACGAAGCTACCTTCCTTTTGAAATGGATTCATAACACCTCCGTTAGAAAATAGTTGGTTTATAACATCATCCATTCCCTGTAACTTGTGCAGTACTAAATTTCTCTATATGTGAGTTTCCCCACAATGTATAAAGCTGTCCAGTGCAAGGGTTTTGAGTTCATACAAATGTAGAAACCCAAAATAAAACCCTTAATGAAACTTCTTGGGCCGTTTTGTACAAAATCATCAACTGGCGACTCCTAAATAACAATGAATTTCATAGAATGGCGTCACTTTGCTTGAAGAATTTCCTTGAAATAAGGTTTCCATCTTAATCAATACCAAAATACCACATGATTCTGCAAACCAAAAATAATGATGGAAACATTACTTACAAAACGAGTGGGTGACAACAGCAAATATTCATATTATCTCTAATAACTATATTCATGCATGAAGCCCAACAAGATTCTGTTGCAGCTAGGTAAATTTGATTTGTTTGTAATTTAAGGGATCTTGTTGTCAATGTTGTTGGGTTTGGCTAGTTTTGTATCAGGAGGGCCCAGTTTGAATATTTTTAGGTTAAGTGTATTACTCTACACTGATCAGTTTACTGGATATGTCATCACAAAAGTAAAAAAACCTCCGTTAAATTTCATGCAAGGTTTTCTTTGGAAAAAAATAGACTTGTTTAAAACTTTGCAATTACTGTATTATAATCCAAACTGACCTGTATTCTTTCAGCATTAAACACAACTAGTTCCACATTATAACCCAAGCCAAGCCACTAGGTTACCCTTTCCACTCTCATGAGATATTATTGTGCAGGTATGGAATTCCACAGCCATATGGTATGTGTACCTGTACTGTTCTAACTACCCTATATTTACTTGTACCAATAGAAGCAAGGTCTATACTAGAGAACTTCCGGCGATAACTGGGATATCTAACTCGATAGGGATAAGCCTAAACGGATTTTAAACACATTCATAAAAAAAAATTGTAAACAAGATATCTGCATAAAAATTATTTAACCAAGATTGGATCCTGCTGAGCAATTAGACACTAAGATTCTGTCCACCCAGCATGCATGGGAAAGAGGTCTCAAAAATACCCTTGCTCAAAACTTTCTCGACAACTCTAGAGCAAATTGGTATTTTCATGTTATGTATAAAAAGTAAGGTAAATAAACATAGTCATGTACACAATATAGTTGCAATTACACCCACACAAACAATATCATGAAATACCTTGGGAAACTAACAGAATTTCGTTAGTTTTTGGTCAAAACCCTGGCCAAGCCAGCCCAGGAGCCCATACGTGCTCAATCCTTGGCCATTGTAAGGGCCAAGGGTTGAGCAATTGTGGGATCTCCAGCCGGCTTGGCCAGGGATCAATAAAATTCTGTTTGTTGGGTTTTTCCCAGGGTTGGGGTTTCTCAAAGTGTTTTTTGGTGTTGTTCATATTGCGTGATTGCTTCAATATTGTGTTCATCAAGACTTATTCTGATAGCTCTGATACCAATTGTTAGGATCATAGAACATCGAGAGAAGTAGTGGTGTCTAAAAACATAGTTGACATGTTCCCAATGACCACTAGGACAAGTTAATATGGAGCTGTTTGACCCTTAAATAGGTTACATTAGAGATATATACCATGAGCAAAGCCATGGGTAGTTGTATGGAACCTAAAAACCACCAATAACTGGATCAAGTCAAGTTCACCTAACCCACCCTAACATTTCATACATCCATGTTCCAATAACCCTGGAAAACTGTGAAATCAGAATCCTTGCCTGGTCAGCAGAGCATGGGCAGACAGCGGAGTTCTGATAAGTCAAACCCAGGGTTTCATGCTCACTGTGATCTACCCCACCGGTATGGTGATGAGTTATGACGGATGAAAACATCTGTAAGCTTTAAGTGATTTTAATGGAATAAATACCTCTGTAAGCTTTAAGTGATTTTAATGGAATAAATACCTCTCAGGCTGCACAGTCCAATTTTTTTACCTAACTTTTGTAAACATCATTTTTAAGCGGCTTATTATATATATATAATATATATATATATAAATAAGGAAAAAAAGACAAACAGACTTACCTCCCTATAAAACCATTGCCGAATTAACCATCACCATCACCGTGCAGAATGGAAAACCCACACTGCTTCCGGACTCGGGAGTCGGGGCATGAGCGTACTGTCAAATAAGCCATCAATATACTATAGCTGATCTGAGACGCATACCTGATGTCAAATAAACCCTCAATAACAGTCACATGGTTCCTGCAGAATTCTCTTAATTAATAGTTCAAGTATATAAATTGTCACTTTCAACACTTGTTTCTTTATTGTCGGCACACATCTACTATCGAATATACCGGAAACATGTTGTATCAATAGCAGGGCATACTATCGAGTATACCGGAAACATGCTGTATCAATAACAGGGCACTATGTTCCTGATGCTAGTCACAATATATGGTTAAATGCACCAGGAAACCACTGTATGAAGAATCAGCATTTAGATCCTGGTCTCGGATCCAAAATTATTGTCAAGTGAACCATCAATATGCCGAATGAATAAATGTCACTGAAACCCTTCTCAATTCTCTTGAAGAGCATTTAATTCGTGCAGAAATTGTTGCTTTCAAGCAAATTTTTCACATATTTATAACTAAATTCTGCAGGATTTGACTCATCAGAATGAGACGCACAGGACCCGGATCGAGTTATATTTAACACACCCCTGTGACATCCACAAACGCATCCTGTAGAGGATTGCTGAGCACGCTTTGAGGATGAGACCATGAATCCTGAAAATGATCTCCTGAGGCCTTTTAATGGATAAACCAAAAGCTTCCTCACTTCACCAACTCTCATCCGCCATGAATTGCTCTTCTTTTGAGCGTGGTTGCAACTTGGTCCTTCTTCTGTATGAGCCTCTTTCACTTGCTCCTTGTTTTTCAGCTTGCGAGAGGATCCTGAGTATTTTAATCTAGCCGGTCGCGACCGATGAAACCCACTCAACCTATATCTGCTGCTGTTTTGATCGCTCGCCATTGTTTCAATTCACAGAAGTCTATGAAAAGTCTTGTATAAATATCTATGGCAGACGGTATGGAGTTGAAGACTGGCTTTTTGCTACGGACAAGGTCCGGATATTCCAAGACCTAGTTAATAATTGATAGACATAACTATATACAATATCATAAATTATAATGTTGAATTTATAACCTACAAGATCATAAATTATAATGTTGAATTTATAACCACAGAGCCTGATAAAACAAAACTGAAAATATTATATAAAATTCATTAAAACCATGAATAAACAAACAAACAAATAGATCAAATTTGATGACAGTTAATCTCAGACTTGACTAGATAATCTTGCGGCCAGGCTGTGCGCACGTGCCCCAGTTTAACGAAAAATAAAGGATTGGAAAGATGTTTCCATTTCACCGACATTTTGCTCTCACTTTTTTTTTCCAAGAATGAAAACCCTGAATATTATTATAGGAGGGATATAAAGTTCAGAGATTACATCAGACATAATCATCAGATATAATTTCATAGAAAAGAGATCCAGATGAAATTATCATGGGAGAAATCTGACTAATAGATAAGAAAGATATGTTGAAACAAAATGTTTTGGGGATCTCCAAAAACAAACATGTGTTTATAGATGGTGTATATGACGCTTCTGAACATCCTTATGATATTTTGCTCTCACTATCTATAAAGAATTGAGATATTTAATTGAAAAATTATATGGTTTAAAATTTAGTTTTTAATTTCTTTTATTTATCAATAATATTGATTCAATATGCTACACAGGCTTTAAAATTGACGCCCGTATGTCCGTTTTTCCACTTTTTACAAGTAAAATATAGTTTATTCTCAAATGAACACCTCATAGTTAACTGGTAAATAATTTTTTAAAATGTCAAAATGACGGGTATATAAAAAACTCAAAAGTTTCGAAATTATATATATTTTTATGTATATTTCGCTGGTACTCGGATATTTGAAGTGGTCGATTCTTCTGACAGCTTACTTGTGTGTAACCCCTACTTTACCTTACTACTTCGGTTTGTTTGGGGTCGGTTCTTACCGTCAAAAACATGCAATGCATAGTATTTTGGTACTTCTAGATAACTTGTGTCAACAAAATTTTATATTCGTTTTCTAAATGACGATTTGCAGTCATTGAGAATCAATTTCTACATTCATCATTAATATGTTGCTTGTGTTACCTGGATGCGGGTGCTCTCGAGGCGCAATTAAGGCGGGTTAACTCTCCGCCGGCAGCTGGCTTCACACTTGGTGAGCTGTGCACGGCTCCCACAACCTCAATGCATTTGATATGAATGTGCTAAGGTACAGGTACAGGATCGTTATGCATTCGACAATGAATGCACGCCCTGTTCGAGATCCAATGCAGGATGTTTTATACATGGCTCAGGTTCTAGTTTGGGTTATCATTCTCATCGGGTCTCTCCATACTCGTCTGCCTTTTTCACCACATCCCTGCTTTGCTCTGATAGCCGGAAGGTCTGTCTGGAGCCTTTTCTTCACCTGACTCGCCCATACTTGGCCCTATTTCGCCCATTCTTGGTCCTATTCTGTCTGTTCTTGTTTAATCCCCTTCTCAGGTATCCCGTCTCCCTGAAAATGGTGCGACGCTGTGGTGTTTCTTACCGTGGAGGCACCAGTGGCAAGCGTGGTAGCTTTCAGCCTACCCCCCAGAATATCACTCCGTTAGCCTTGGTTTCCCCGACCTCCGCTCATGGCCGGCCCATTCCACACAACTCCTTTCAAACAACCTAGTTCAAATTTCATAGTCGGCTCAATAAACCAATTATCTCAGCCAGCATTACGGTTATTTTGGCTGAGGAAGAAGATAAGCCTAGTAGCTCTGTCCAAACCTCTCCATCGCAGTCCCAGAATGACAGTGTGCTTCAGGAAGACTTGGTTGGAACGGCTTACAAAGGGGAAGATATGCAGGAAGCGGGGATTGTGCCTGAGGATCCTCAGTCTCCAGTTGATTTTGCTCAGCGCAATTCTCCTTCAATCGAGCCGGTGCACCCTTCTGGCGGCAATCTGATTTTGGTATCTCCTCCAGGTGGCGGCAACTTGGGAGATAGGGACAATGCTACGGACATGTGGACAGGCTCTCCTCGCCAGATGGATAAGGATGCTCCGGACTCTCTGAATCATGTTTGATTGCTTTGGTACCGCGCCTTCTGTTGGCATTTTCCCTTCTGATCTGTCTATCATTTTGTTATGCGTTTCTGGTTTATGTCAATCAGGCTCTATATCGAGTCCTGGTTGGATTTCACTATCAACCATTATAGTCATCTGTTGTGCATCAGGCCATGGCTCAGAAAGCCATTGTTTTTGTTAAATTTTGTATCTGGTTATCTGGTTATCAGGGCTATTAGTAAAGCCATAGTACTGGATTGTTTTGTAATGAGGTTCACCTCTTCGGTTCGCACTATTGTCTATGAGGGCTCCAAAAAACATGTTCATGAGTTTTCTCAGACCTGGGAGTGTTCCTACAGGGGTATATGTCGCTCAAGGTCTCAAGTTGCTGGATGGCCTCAGCCTCCTCTGAGGTTTTAACCTCTCTGTAAATATTCTTCTCTTTTTTTAATAGATATAGCCTTTACATAGAAAAAAAAAATATTTTGCTTGTGTTTATAATGTTGAATCATGACAAATAAAGAGTGGGACTATGGGAGAAAGGCATTCTAATTAAATACAAAGCAAAAGCAAAAGAGGGCTATAGATGAGCAATTTTCATTGTTCATTCTCCTTGAAGTCAAGATTAAAATAAGAGGAGACCACCATTGTTGCAAGGCGAATGACTCAGAGCTTCTCAAAATCAAATTTATAGAAGTTTTTCAGTTATGGCAGCGAGAATGGGCCTTCAAGAGGTTTACAGCAGTGGACCTCCCAAGGTTTCGTTGAAGTGTGGAGAAGCCAGCTACAACCCTGTTGTAGGGATGGAACCTCAACCACACGGTCATATGAGCACCCTCTCCACGACACTCAGTTCTCTGTTTTCCAATCTTAAGGATTGCAGGAATTAAAGCATTGCATGATTTGAGGGATATAGAGAAATACGCGACCGGAAAAGTCGTGCAACTCCTGCGTGGATGGAAAAACTTGTTTAAGATGGAACCTGGGTATATGACCATTATTCTTGTCCAATTTTCTCTCTCAGAATTTCAACGTTGTTATCCCTTTAATGCAAGTGTCGAACCCCACTCTCTCTATCACTTTCATGTAAGCCCTATTTTCCATGTTCAAATTTGATACTTTCATTTTCTATTAAAATTTGATACAGTGTATTAAAATCATTTATGTGTGTAACTGCAGATTGTGGATCACGAAGACAACGAAATGATGAGGCCTCTCAAAGTTCGAGCTGAAGTCAGAAACGCTAAAATATACAGTACTTACGTGATGTTATCCTGGTAAAATGGTCTACAGTTTCCTGCTAGAATTAGAGGTTCTTTAAAGTTTCCCTGTGAAGTGGTATTCACATCAAATATCGCTCCCATACTGAAGAAATAAAGATGAAGTATCATGTAAAGTGGTGCTCCCAAAAAATAGTCTAGAGTGACCAAAAGTCTGAGGTGTAGATTCTAAATCTGAAAAATAAAGGACTAAGTATCCTAGCAAGTGGTGTTTCTATAAAATATTGTAGACAGTGTGAGGTGTGGATTCTAATACAAAAAATAAATATAAAACAAAGTATCATGTGAAATGGTATTTCCCTGAAATATTGTTGAATGACCAATGGTGTAAGGTGTGGATTCTAATACGAGAAGGCCCCTCTTCATATTGTCCCTCACTAGTACTAGACTTTCCTCAAGAGGAGGCTTCACCTAAATTCTAGTAAGTTCGAGTAGGTTTTAATACATTTGAATAATTTATACATGCAAATTCTGATATGTGGAGTGTAGACATCCTTTTTAACAAAAGTTTCTTGTAATTCGCTCAAAATGTTCGATTTCATGGAATCTTTTCCCTCCTCCATGGAATTCTCACTGGACTAAGCTCGCTCCTCCTTTAACTGAGTAGCAATTCAACTGGCTTTTACTTTCAGAATGTTCGATTTCATGGAATCTTTTCCCTTCTCCATGGAATTCTCGCGGGACTAAGCTAGCTCCTCCTTAACTGGGTAGCAGTTCAACTAGCCTTTACTTGCATTTGAATACCATCACTGAAAATATCTAATATCCACAAGTTAAACATCATTTCAACAAATCTTATTGCAATTTAATATTGCAATTTAAACCAAAATGTTCCATTTTCTGAAAAATAAATTAAAAACAAAATTTTGGAAATTTATTTTTAGGAATGCCACGTTGTTTTTTACCCTATTATCCTCAAAGTTTAATTGCATTCACTACAAACCCTATTCTCTTCAAAGTTTAATTGCATTCGCTTCAGTGTCTGCAGATATACATTGCGTTTTTTGCTTTTAAGTAAAAAAACAAGTAAGATGAAATATTAAAAGTAAGATGAAGAGTTATTTGAAAAAAAAATCGTCATAAAAAAAATCCATCATGAGAAAAGGGACCCATCATACCCTCATACAAATTCATAAACCAGCCTCATGATTTTCTTGTTTTATTCATTCCATTTTTATTTTTAATAAAATTCCAATCTGGAATAAAATTCAATTAAAGACAATCATGATGAAGTGTTACACTGATGCCAAATAAGATTCTCAAATTTTATTTTTTAAAATTAGTAAAACAAAATAAGATTGAAGTATATGTCAAGGAAACAGAACAAGCATGATTTATTTTTTAAATTAGTAAAAAACACAATCATGAAGTGTATGTCAAGACCTGAGAAGATTCTCTAATTATTAAAATTTCTTCGGTAGATAATTTGTTCTAAAGATTTTTCATAAAAGACTTTATATTTATAATATGGTGTATACTATCTATTTGACACAAATGATAAATTTTAACAATGGTTGTATTAACAAATTATAGGTTTAAAAGGAGTTTAGAAATTACTAAAAGAAAATTATTGTAAAATGGTTGTTTGGTAGTGTGTACTCCTTCCAAGAAATCATAACTCTCAAGTAGACAAAATCCTTCCTTTGAGAATTGATTTGAAATCTCGCTGTCCTCTCTCAATTTATTAGTATTGAGGGCCTACAAAAATTGATTAGATAGTCCATTTAATCATCATATTAGTAGAAAGAGAGAATTATTTTGTACTTGAGGGCTTCTTTTCATCCAATTAATGACTATACATGAGTCGCACATGACATTAATAACATCAATCTCTTTGTCCAAAACATATTTTAGTAAGTAGAATAAGGCTTTGAATTTCCCTCGGTTATTTTTTCCTCTCCCTATATTAACTTTTACCCAAATTACGTGTGTATATGGAAGATATAGAATGAAGTCAATCCCACAAATAACATCAAGATCTTGACAAGCCCCATCACCATGCTAAAGATTTGGCCACTTGTATTTGTGATAGATTTCTATGTGGTTTAGCCTTTGCAATAAATTTATAATATGTAAGTAAAGCGTCAACATGGTCATCTACTTGAAAAGCAAGCATTATTTTCTTCAAACAAACTAAAGTTTCTAGTCATCCCTATTCCCCACAAAACTAGAATTAGGATTCCCCTTGAGCACTTCAGATCATGCTAAGTAAACCAAACATCAAGACATGTATCCATGGATTCACATTTCCAAAGGTTTTGGATACCCAAAAGCTCTATGACCTCAACCCAAACATTCTAAGAAAAATTACAAAGCAAGAACAATTGTAAATGTTTTCATCACGACGCCTGCAAAGTAAACAAACACTTGAACCTGCTATATTTCTTTTCTAGAGTTTTTCACATGTTAAAACTTTATTGTTCAATATAAGCCACATAAACAATGTATACTTTGGAGGGACGTAACTTTTCAAAGTTTCATCCACCACCATTTTTCATCACCTCGTATTAGTCCAAAAAGAGTTGAGTATCCAAGATTAAGGGTATAATTGTCCCCTACTCCATTCAGAGCCCAAATTAATTCATCTCGGAAAATTCTCAATCTTATATGTCCCTTGTTGAGTTCTCCTAAAAAGTGATCCTAAGTCTAGGACAAATCTTCCCCTAGACCAAGATCGAATGCCTTTCACCATCCTTGCAAGCACAGGGATGTGTCATCTAGGTTTCCAATCAAATTAAGTGCACATTTACCAATTAGTGGTAGGTGTCAAGGAGGAATATGTCTCTACCACACCCCATTATTGCATCTACCCCAACTCTTACTTGTTATCCATCTCCCACTTTCCATGCCAAGTAAGTGCCTACGGTTAGAAAGCTCAGTGTCATTAACTTCAACTAGTTAGGCACATTCACTATACTCTTCCGTTCCTTTTTAATCTAGATGAATGTATTTTCGTATAAGAATCTTTTTCCATGGACTCTCCTTTAAGATCATATTCTATAATAATTTTGTAGTTCAAGCTTTACCCAATAGATGTATGTTCTTCAACTCCTAACCCGCTAAGGATTTTGGAGATGCAATCCTCTACTACTTAACTAGATGATTCATTGTGTACTCATTGCTCCCTTGCCAAGAATTTGTTATGCTTTTCAAGAATACCTTTGGATATATTAGCTAGGGTGTGTTAGTGTAGTAGAATAGCTTCTAGCACTGACTTTATCATAACTAATCTATCTCCACTAAAGAGGCACCTATCACACCAAAGACAAAGATGTTTTTCAATTTTAGATATTAAATAGTACCAATCTACCTTTCCATATCAATTTGGTTTAAGAGTAAAGCCCATATATTTAACACATTATGACATGTTTAAGTATTGAAAAGGAAAACCCCCACCAATACCCAAATCCAAAATACCCTCCAAACCAACTTTATAAAATGCATTTTTATTCACATTTGATTACATGCTTGTAACCTTGTTGTAAAGCTATAAAATGTTCTTGAAACATCAACCCTCCCTGTTTGATCCAGAATAGAATAGTATAATATCATCTACTAACAATAAGTGTGTGAGTGCCTCATATAACACCATCTACTAACAATAAATGTGTGAGTGCCTCATATTCTATTCTCACACAATTGATTCTCTCCATTCTCCTAGATTCATTAATAGCTCTACTTAATCCCTCTACCGCCATAAGAAAGAGGTAGGGTGAGAGTGGGAAGGCCTATCGAAACCCCCTTGAAGACTTAAGAAGTTTGATGTTAATCCATTAATCAATACTAAAAAGGAGGCAGTGGTCACACATCCCATAATCCACTTGACCAAAGGAAGTGAAAACCTATGTGAATTAAGAATATGTGAAAATACAACAATGAGACCTTATCATATACCATAGAAAAATCTAGCTTGATCATTAATGCTAGCATATGTTAGATTTTGATAGTGTGTAGTCCCTCTTGCACTAATCATATGGCTTAGTGTATTTGGCACCCTTCCAAGAAGTTGAACTGCTTAAGAGAGATTACATCTAAGAGGCCATTCTTTAGTGTAATTGCAATGACCTTGGAAATATATATATTTTTAAATTACATAGGGAAATATATCTAAACCCCTCAAAAGTATAAGGTCAATCCACTTTTGGGATGAGACCAATACAAGTGGAGCTAAAATATACACATAGACTCCTAAAAATTCTCACTTCTTCAACAATTTTGAGTAGGTCCTCACCCAACAACTTAAAAAATTCAATATGGAAATCCACAATATAACCATCCAAACCTACACTTTTATCTTTCTTAAAGAAGTTAATAATATAAATAAGTTCCTCCCTTGCGACTTCCCTATACATCCTCTCATTCTCTGCTTCTTTGACCAATACAAGGAAATAAGATGTGACCTTGAGAATTTATTATATATTTTCTCTATCTAGTTACTTGAACACCACCTCAAAATGTTCCACTCCTAATTCAATCAAATATTGAAAGTTGTTGGCCGTCCTCCCTTCCTTATTTATTAGTTCCCATATTGTATTAACACACTTCCTATGATTGGAAAAGTTTTGAAAAAAAATTTGTGTTGATCTCCCAAATCAACATCTAATTTGGCCTACTCTTGAACCTCCTTTCCTTGTTCCTATCATAAAGTAACTTTTCCTTTTTTTGATTTGAAATCCTTTAAATTGACCTTATGCTCATCACTAAGGTGACATCCAAGACTATAATAAAAAAATGATTCCACATTTTTCTCCACTTCATTTAGTTGACCATCCCTTTCTCTATGTTTTCTTCCTAACTAATTGGCCACCTTTTCCTTAAATATTTTTAAAGCCTTTACAAATTGTTCACAAGTAGTGCCCCCCTATAAAGCATTATACCTCAACTAATTTACCTTTGCCAATATTGGAACTCCTCCTTGCTATCCTATCTTGGATTAGACTTGAAAGGAGATCCCAACATTGGAACATTTTTATCTGATTCTAAAACAACGGGGAAATTATTTGAGCATCTATTAAATCCTACACATACCTATACCTTTCCATATTTTGTAGAAAGTCCCCATGAATCAGAACCTATCAAGCATATTCAATACAAAATATACCCCTAATTTGTTATTACTCCAAGTTGGCTTGAGCTTAATAGGCTTAATGTCCACAACACTTTCCTAATTAAACAAGTTATGGAAAAATCCAGCAAATCTATCCACTCTAACACCAGACCCCATACCTCCCTTCTATTCAAAGTAAGATTTAAGTCCCCACACTTATGAGGATATCAAATTTTATTTTTTTTATTTTTTATTTTTGTATCCCAGAGGAACCCAGTAGCCTGCCTGACACGTAACTACTAGTAAACCTCTAGGGGTTTATGGCCTATCATCCTTGTCGTAAAATGGGCACATTACAGGGGGGATTTGAACATGGGTTACTTTATTTGCACGATTTCACAAACTTCGAATTAACCAATTGAGCTTCACCCCCCTGCCCCCCTGTCCCCCCCACAAGACATGAGGTTATCAATTTTAAAACACTCAAAAGAAAATAAATTCTCTTAATAAATTTGTTCACCCTCATAAGGTCTATACATATTTAGTGAATTCAAGGTCAAGCACAAGCTTTTATTGTTACCTTGTGCAAAGCTCAACATCTAAAGAATTAATAAGGGACACATTATGATTCCAACCAGCGATCAAACCCCCTAAAACCCCTTTTAAATCTAAAACAACAAAATACCATCACATAATATCACAATTCAAACCTCTTGAATACCTTGTGTTTAAGTATGCTTTAAATTTTATTTCTATATGAAATTTTCACCATATTTTATTGCACCATGAGTGATCTGATTTTGTATGATCTGTTTTTGTATGCTAATAACAATTACAAATTTATAAACATGTGCTTGTTTCTTGCTTCTTACTTCTTGCTTTTTGTGTTGAGGTTTCCTTAGTTGTTGGTGCTTGCAAACAAGTAAATTTCTTTAAGTTAAGCAAGACATTCATGAGAAAAATAGCTTCAAAAATGAATAATGAACAAAAAACATGTACAGTCCAACAAACCATCAAAGGGACACATTAACACAGTGTTTTGATGAAGGAGTTCACCCCTCCTGGGCTACATCTCCTTGGTCCAACTTCCATGGCTTGGGCCTCTGTATTAGCTCAATGTGAAAAAAATGATGTTTACAAAGCTCTATGGCTCCTGATACTTGCACCAATGTGTTCAGAAGATCCAAATTAGCTAAGAACACTTTTTTCTGATCTCAATTTGGTCGAAAATTGAGTAAATTGTAGCTCAAACAATTTTTCCTAGAAAACCTTCGCTACATCTGGAGAGACTCCAGTTAAGTCCACCAAGTTTGGTGGAGGTTCCGAATTTGGTGGCTCTGCCATAAATTCTGTCAACTCAATAAACGGTTTAATTAGGCTTAAACGCGATTAATTAACTGTTAAGCAAGATTAGGGGCACGTTTAGCGCTGGCTCTAGCCCCTGGTCTTGGTGCATGGTCATATGGGGTGGGGGTTGGCCCACAAGGATGGCTCCCACCACCCTACCGTCAGCAAGCACATATGGTATAAATGACGTGTGTGGCCCTCTTTTTAAAAGTGTTTTTTTTGGCGTAATGGCAAGGCTTTGGAGTGGACGGAGAGGTTGTGGGTTCCATTCCCTCACCCTCTGTCCTTCATATATTTTTGTCGCCGTATTCAATTTGAACTTTGCCACCAGTTTTGAATTCAAATTTAATATATTTAATATATACTATATATATATATAGTTAAAAACTACATAATGTAAAAGAAAAATTATATATATTAAAAAAATTCAAATTCCACCTTGGAGGCCAAGTAGGCAATTCCCCTTTCACACAGTCACACTAGCGAATTTGGAGGTGACATGTGTCACAGCCCCATTGGGCGAAAACTGAAGAAGATTCCTCTTGTTGATTGGACTGTTAACTATACTGCCATGTCATCATTTTGTCCCATTTTGCGATTTTTTAGTTGTTTAGGAAAACGAACAATAGGCCTTTTCTCCTTCATCCGGACTCCATTTTTGGCGAAACGAATTGTGTTGCGATCATCTTGATGAGATGGACGCAACCATATAGTTTTCGAGCCAAGATAAGAACTTTGAATTTTGAGCTAAACACTGAGCACCTGATCATTCCTCCCCAATAGAAGCCTTTTGGACCCCAAAAGGTATTATTATCTGACAAGTAGATGAGGGTACATCCCCCTCACCTTTCCAAGCTTGATCCAATTGGGTTTTGACGAATTTGTTTCCTTGAGCTCCTCTCCAAGGAAATCAACATTCACTTGCTTTGAGGACCTCGTTCTATACCTGTACTTATCTTTTCCCCTTTCAAGTTGATCTTGCACTGTTTGTTACACCATTTCAGTCATTCATAAAAACTCATGGTTTTGTCCATGTCACCATCAAAAGCAACATCCTTCTTACCAAGATGACATAACAAAATTTAATGCAAATGGATGACAAATTTCACTACTTGGTTTACATGACTCAAGCCCAATTGTACATCTTGAAAGTATGAAATTTTCTGAACATAATGACTCTTGAATACAACAGTTACATAACCAATAGGCCTGAAAGGCATAACAATGAACTTGCTACTTATACCTATTTTGTACCTTCGAACCAAATGAAAATTTTGACAAGTATCCATCCAATGAAAGTGCATGGATCGCTGCAACTTAATATTTACACCATGGAAATATTCTGAATGAAATAAGATGGTGAAGTTGCTTGCATAAACCTCAAACTCTAATGAACCTTTCAAGTTTGAAAGAGCATGAAAAAGAATTGAACTGATCTTTTGCTTTGAAGCAACACATGCCTCTTGTTGTTTGCCTCCCGACTGGAAGGGTTTGCACACACATGCCAATGCATTCCAAGGAGCTTCGAAAGAAGAAATGTCAACAACAACTCTCCTCCAACATTGGGTTGCTCCCAACAAACCTCTTATCAAAATGATGATCTTGGGCGTTGACCAATCATTAATGGCATCCAACTTGGAGAGGCTTGCCTTCAACTTACCTCCTCCAACATCATGGCCCAAATGCATCAAAGAAGTGAAACTCAACTTGTACTTTGATATCTTCATAACATCAAACAATTTTCCTTAATAGATGACATGTGAATAAGAAAACTTTCTCAACATATTTATGCCACCCAAGTGGACAATTTCTTTAAGAAATGCTCTTTTTTGCCATAATTCAAATACATGTATGTAATAGAAGTGCTACAAAGAACATAAAACATTAAAAGCCATACAAATTTCTTGTTTGGTGTTATGTATATTCTTGCACTGACCTCTTTTTACAACTTTGCTTTGGCGAAAACTACTCCTTTTGTCCTCTTTCTTGAAATGCTTACCATTCCTTTTTAGCACCATAACCATCGGTGCACAACATGGTGTTAGGGATGATTGATTGAGCCCATTGTTCAACAAACTTTTTCATTGCATTAGTGTCTCTACACTTTGTAATTTTTTCAACCCTTGCATGCTAACATCACAAAGAGAAACCTCTTGCTACAAAGATATTTCATGTGAAGTGTATTTCTCCTTGAAGGACGATTCTTTCACAACCTGAAATACTTCATCACTCTGATGAACTGAACCAACCAAATCAGAATTGAAACTTGCATTACATGCAACAACATTTTCATAAACAATATCATCATTTGGATTGAACATGAAAGGTACTAACATTTTACTTGAATTCACTAGTTTTTTTGCCTCCCCTGCATTAACCAAACAAATGTTCAGCTTTTTGCGATGGGCTTTCACTATGTACTCCACACCATTTTTAAACAAGTGACACTTGTTTTCATGGTAGCAAAATACTGCTTTCCAGTCATACAGATATGGACTACTCAACCCCACACTTGAAATATCAAGCGGTACCACATCTAACTCTACTTCGTCAACAAAATTTGCAGTAATTTCAAACTTAAACAAACATTTTCTTGTAACCTGTAAACTAGTGTATCTTGTTATCCATCCCAAAGGGTATGGTTTATGGTGAGGTACAGTTTCAAGATTCAATATGTTGACTAAGTCTTCAGAGATTAGATTCGCTTGTGACCCACTATTGAAGAGTGTGTCAATCTTGGTGTGTTTAGATATGACCCTAACATGAAATAACTCAAAATGTCTCTTTTCATCTGGAGTAGTAATAGTGTTACAATTTTGTGAACTAATGCTTGCAATATCTTTTTTCCTTTGATTCCCATGACAGTGATTTTGTTTTCATCACCTGATTCAGAACCTAAATATTCTTGAGTGATAGCAATGGTTTTTTGTTTCCCTTTTTTGTTGAGCTTATTTGGTCTCATTTTTGGATGGAGTTTCCAACAATTATCTTCATTATGTCCCTCTTTTGAACATTATTTACAGATAACTTTCTCCCCTTCTTTCTCCACACTTGCATTCTTCTTTCCCTTCCATTTTCCTCCTTTCTCTTTCTCCTTACCCTTAGGTGGCTTTTTATTACTATCCTCTTCATAAGTGTTCTTTCCTCTAGATTCAAGATGTGTGGCTTGCACACATACTTCATCTAAATTGTTTGGGTTAAACATAAGGATAGTTGTTTCAAGTAGGAAAGTAAACCCCCAATATATTTCAGCAGTGTATCTTGGGAATTCAAATTCACTCCTAATAACAAAGCCATTTTTCTAAACTCTTGTTTATAAACTTGGATTGTTTGGCCTTTAAGCTGCCTAAAATTCTGCGAACTCATAATGGCTTTTTTCATATAGGCTAAAGGATAAAATTGTCTTTTAATTTCAGAAACAAATTCAACCCAAGTGATGGATATCTTACCATGGATTCTCATTTCCTCTTGAGTCTTTGCTTCCCACCAAACTAGTGCAGCTCCTTCTAGCCTTAGTGAAGCCAACTAGATCTTTATGTCGTCCTCTTGAAGGTTCTGAATTTTGTAGTATAGCTCCAACTGTCGAATCCAATTGTCCAACTTTCCTGAATTCACCTCTCCTTTGAACATGGGAAGTTCAAATTTTATGTCCAATTTCAGTAATGGAGTTTTTCCTTTTGGGGTTTTGGAATGAGTATGGGAAGTTGCAGTGGTGGTAGTGGAAGATGATGATGTGTGAGATGGTGAAGATGATGAGGAATATGATGAGGATGGTGGAGATGGAGGTGGCTTTCCACCATTCCCTTTGGAATCCTTCTTCTCACATTTTTTGTCCTCTGAGCTTCCTTCTCCATGTGGAGGTTTAGAACTCTCTCCAACCATTCTAGTGTTCCTCTCTTCATAGAGGACTTTAACCATCTTAGGAAAATTGTAGAAAGCTTTCTTGAATTTGTCCTCTTCTGAATAGGAACCTCTAGGCTCTCTTTCTCTAGACATAATGGTTATGGATTCAGGCTCAGAAATTTGTACTGATTGTACCTCTTCAATCTCAATTGAAGGCAAAACTTGGGAGCTTCAAGTGCAGCTAGAATTGGAGCTCTGGGTGGTGGAGATTGTGGCCTTGTGGCTCTCCTTCTTCTAGGCATTACCTCAGGAGTTGCAACCAATAACTTCCCTTCTCCTCTCTGCAACTTTAACCTTATAAGCATCACAATTTTGCAACCATTAAAACCCTAATTGCACGAACTCAAGCAATCAAGCAATTCAACCTTGTGCTCTGATACCAACTTGATCTATTTTTGTATGATTAGTTTTTCTGTGCTAATAACAATTACATATTTATAAACATGTGCTTGCTTCTTGCTTTTTGTGTTGAGGTTTCCTTAGGTGTTGGTGCTTACAAACAGGTAAATTTCCTTAAGTTAAATAAGATATTCATGAGAAAAATAGCTTAAAAAATGAATAATGAATAGAAAATATGTACATTGCAGCGAACCATCAAAGAGACACATTAACATAGTGTTTTTATGAAGGAGTTCACCCCTCCTGGGCTACATCTCCTTGGTCCAGCTTCCATGGCTTAAGCTTGTGTATTAGCTCAATGTGGAAAAAATGTTGTTTACAAAGATCTATGGCTCCTCATACCTACACCAATGTATCCATAAGGTCCAAATTATATAAGAACACTTCTTTCTACTCTCAATTTGGTCGAAAATTAAGTAAGTTATGGCTCAAACAATTTTTCCTATAAAACCTCCGCTACATCTGGAGAGACTCTAGTTAAGGTTTCCAAGTTTGGTGGCGGTTCCAGATTTGGTGGCTACGCCATAAATTCTGCCAACTTAATAAACAGTTTAATTAAGCTTAAATGTGATTAATTAATTGTTAACCAAGATTAGGGGTGCTCTTAGCGTTGGCCCTAGCCCCTGGTTCTAGCGCGTGGTTGTATGGTGTGGGGCTGGCCCGCAGGGCTGGCTCCCACCATCCCGCCGTCGACAAACACTTATGGTATAAATGACTATGTGCGGCCCTACTTTCTTAATGCATTTTTTGTGGCATAATGGTAAGGCTTTGGAGTGCGGCATGGGAGGTTGTGGGTTCCATTCCCCATCCCTCTGTCCCTCATAAAATTTTGTTGTTGTATTCAATTTGAACTTTGCCGCTAGTTTTGAATTTGAATTTAATATATATTAATATATATATATATATATATATAATATATATATATATATATATGGTTAAAAACTATATAATATAAAATAAAAATTATATATATAATATTTAAATAATTAAAAAAATTCAAATTCCACCTTGGAGGCCAAGCAGGCAATTTCCCTTTCACACAATCACACTGGCGGATCTGGAGGTGACATTTTTCACAACCATATTGGGAAAAAACCGAAGAAGATTCCCCTTGCTAACTGGAGTGCCATGTCTGTCCCATTTTGCAATTTTTTAGTTGTTTAGGAAAACAAACATCAAGCCTTTTCTCCTTCATCTGAACTCTGTTTTCGACTAAACAAATTGTGGCATGATCGTCTTAACGAGATAGACGCAACCATACAATTTTTTTGCCAATCTAATAACTTCCAATTTTGAGCTAAATACTGAGCACCTAATCAATGAGGTAGATATTCCTTGATGGATTGAACATTTTTAATATTTGTAAATATCTATTTTTGGTACAATTAATAAAATGATGGGATTGACTAAGGCAGGAACACCTGAAGGGATATGATACCATAAGAGGGAAAAGGTGAGAGAGTCTAAGGGCGAGGCCTCAAAATCAAGACCGATGATTTACCCAATTTACCATCCATGAAATGTGGGGAAGTACTCTAGGTTTTTTGTGCTTTCATTCCAAGTATGTGTGTGTGTGTGTGTGTGTGCACATAGATATATGTGTATGTATGTATGTATGTATGATCCCTAAGGGTTAGCTCAAATGGTTGAGTCCCCATCATTAAATCACTTTTGTTATTAATAAATCACGGGTTCCATTATCTCAACACTCTTGGAGTTAGGGGCTTCATGGTTGAGCTGGCAAGAAGAGATCCTTGTAGGTGGATATGTCTAGTACAAATATTTCATGGATTTCGCAGTGAGTGATTTCTGGGGTCCATGAACCACATAAAAAAAAAATATTCGTGTGTGTATGTGTATATATATCTTCGTCTACATGTAAAATTTTGTAAACTACACATATGTGTAGTTTACCGAATTTTCATGGCGGGTGAAGACATCGATTGTTTTTATTTTTTTTTGTATTTTGGAAGCTTTTTGTATGTTCCTATGTTGTAATTCAAACCCATTATCCCCTTGTATCATTGTAAACAAGGAAAGAATGCTATCATAATATAAAATTGTTATTGTGGTTATGAATAACTTCATTCATGTTTTTATTGTAAGACTATAAACTGGTGATATATACTATTTGTGATGGAATTTCTCTATATACTTAGTATACAATGGATTCTTCATTCTTAAATTAATAAATCGAATGACCTTTTTAGTGCATCATTGTTTTTATTTCATGGAAATGACAAAGATTCTTGCAATTAGCTTGGAATTATTCAAGACGCATTTGAAGATGTACCTTATCTACAATGAATCTCTAGAAAAATCAAATACACAAGTTGCACTTCTCTAGAAATGTCCAATACACAATTTGCACTTGCAATTTTGAACATGAGGAGGATTGAACATTTCAAACTCATTTTTTTAGTGCAATACAAGGTATTAATATTGTAACAATCCCTCCCACCCCCTTGAACTATCTCGGGTTGTAATAGGTGTTGCTTGATAATTGACTCAACCTTCGAGGTCTATCATGAAGTTGGGGTCACAAAAATCCTCATTTATTCCAACTTCTTACAATCTCAAATTTGATGTTGTCATTATATTCATCTCGTTGAGATATTTTTGGCAATATAAATGTTATCTCAATATGACTCCTGGATTGAGAGTTATGCCCTTTGAAGTTTAGCCAATCATATTAGGCCATGTTAGCATTGAGTTTCCACATGGAACCCATCTGGTACCCACATGGAATTTAGGAATAGCCCACATGGCACTGCCATGTCAACAAGAAAAAGGTGTTCACTTTTTCTCAGGTACCTACATGGCCTCCATGTCATTGCTACCACGTCATCTTGAGCACAAGGTCCTCCCCCAATGTGTGTGTGGGGTTTTCCCCATTATGCACCACATCACATTAGATTGTCCATTCCCTCGACAACTTCCCATTTCATTCTATAAGTGCACAATGGTCATGGCACTAGGTGGTGGTTTGATGAGAGGGTTTCACCTCGAAACCATGGTTAGGTTGGCCTTTTCCCTATCGTCTTCCCACCTTCACAAGAGTATCAATTCTAATTTCCTTGATGATTAATAATGGTGGTGTTAGGATTACATGTGGCCTCTGCCACACCTGATTTGGTGTGGATCCCATCGAGCCCTTCCCTTTAGAGTTTTGTGGGACTTCTTCGTTATATACATTTTCCATCGAGGTCTAATTCCATTGGGGTCCATAGACCCATGTCATGCCGCTTTAAAGTGTTACTTCCCTCAACATATAAGTCTCAAGACATGGTGGTGGTTGGTGAGTGGCGGTACCCACATCATGTTTCTTAGACATAATATCACCTCAATGTATAAGTTTCAAGATAGGACGGTGGGCAGTGAGTGAAGGTTCCCATGTCATGTTTTTCAGATATAATACCACCCTCAATATATAAGTTTAAAGACAAGGTAGTGGGAAGCATCAAGGTTCCATGGTTGAACTATAGTTGGGTCAATCCCATCCTTATTGGTGGCCCACTCCATGTCACATTTTGCATGCATAAAGTGGTGAGTGGTGGGTGGTGTCAGGGTTTCATGTGGCCCTGCCATGTCTGTTGAATTTCCATGACCCTGGTGTCTAGGATAGAATCTTAAATCTTTGACACTACCAAACCAAGAATCTCAACAAAGCTACTTCACATAACATAACAATATAATGCAGTAAATCAATCACATGCACAATAATAACAACAATAACAATATATTTTTCCCAACTTCATTATATCATCAACATATAATACAACATTCTATGGCTCACATACAAGGGATAATGGCCCTCAATTATCCACAAGTACAAGAATACAAGATACAATGACAATCTCGTTGCTCTAGTGCATAATCACAACCTCTATGTTGTATCTCATCCTGTTGGTCCTTCACTTATGATCTACTCCCTAACTTCCCCTTAGTCCATTAAGAGCTACACATTAGGCTCAATCCTTCACCCAATGAACTTCTTGTCCACCTTTTCAAGGGCTACTTTGGGCCACCTACATGCTTCCCTCCACCAATCTAAAGGTGCCCAAAAACTCACTGTCTAATATTCTCCTAGGAGAGGGTTTCTAACCACCCAAGTCAACCCTTTTGAATTGGCTACTATAGGTTGCAAAGTAATGTCATCTAAACTGATCCAAATACTAGGATCCAACACAATCACTAATGGATAAATGACATACCTCTTGATTGTTGTTCATGAACGAAATTATGGTCATTGGTTAGGGATTCTTTTGTCGCCTACAACAACCCACCAATTCTTACCAAAACTCACCTCAAACAATGTGGTTTCCTTCCATCTTCCAGACTAGGAAAATCGCTTCCTTGTTAGACTTCTCCACAACCCTGTTTAAGGCTTTGTTAGCCCACAAAATTGTCACAACAAGTTTTCGATCCTTCAAATACAAGGCAGTCACCTTTTCAACCTTCGTCAAGGAGGAATTACCATGTCTTACTAGCCCAGAATAGGTCCTCCTTAATGCATCCTTCCAACGGACTTAATTGCACCTTCAAATAGTCATAAGAGATCACAACCGAACTTCCTCTTCCTCGTTGAAGATACTCCTAACCTGTGGCCACCACAAAGTTGTCTTCCTTATCCTATACGAGCTCGATCCGGATTTTAAACAGGAACGCAATAAAATACAGAGATAACCATATACACAAAGATGCAGCGGAAACAATGCTTCATTTCATTAATGGAAAATACCGAAATATGCTTACAACCAGAAATGGAAATAAACCAGCTAGGGCTGATGGTAGCTTATCTCTG
>APFE030595367.1:0-10772 GCA_000404065.3 Pinus taeda | reverse complement strand
ACAAGTAGCCGGTAACACCTATTTTGCACCCAAAATACAGTTCAGAAATACAGTTCCAGAGCTGGTAACACCTATTTTGCACCCAACATAGTGCCCAGGCTTTGCTTTCGGAGAGTGACAACACTCATCAACACATTGATGTACTATAAACCTAACTTTTACCACGTCATACCATCCAACCTGCATTGTAATTGAGTAATGGTTTAAATCATTTGCCAGGTAGACGTATATGTCGTAGTATTACTCTCCCAACACTTCGATCAACACTTAAAATGATCCCACCTTCTAGTGAAGCAAGGATACAATCTGTGAGCCAACATTGCATTGTTGATTTTCAAAGTACAACCAATTAAACATAATCTTTAAACTGTTGCCAGTCAATATCAAATCAAGCTCAAAACTGTTTTATAACACACTTATATCCTTTTCCATTAATATATATTAAAGCTGATTTTATATACCATAAGTGGAGGATGGCCAAACTTCATCGTATTATTACATAAAGCATTAGTCATATCACATGTGAGGTGGCAATTCTATGTGAATTGTGTACATTCTCTTTATGAATATATACCATTAAATATTATTACATAAAGCATTAGTCATATCACATGTGAGGTGGCAATTCTATGTGAATTGTATACATTCTCTTTATGAATACATACCATTAAATAATGTTGGTTCATGCACCAATGTAAGTATGATATGGTGTTTGTAATATGTTTATTTATCATAACGACTTTGAGCCATGCAACTAAATGTAGCTTTGATTTGATAACAAAAGGATATGACTATGAGTCTGTATTTCAGACTTTGAAGCTTGGGTATATTTTTACCCTCGATTTTTTATTTTGTATATTGATTACTTTATCCTATAAAAGGATCCTAAGTGAAAACCCTTTGTATATTGATTACTTTATCCTATAAAAGGATCCTAAGTGAAAACCCATGAATGTAAAATTAAAATGAAGTTTTAAAAAGACTCATTTGTGCATCACACTTATCCACTAAGACTTTAACAGTGTAAATAGCCCTGAACTATTTGCATAATAGTAATTGAACAAAATCACCTTGATATTATATACATGCATGTATGTTTTGAAACAAAAAATGAGGTGGTTGTACAAGCATTAATTTCAAATACCCATTAAAGACTTGTGGTGTGAATAAACATGTAAAGACAAACATAAGGACTACTTTGATCACCAATGTAGAATCAATCTAAAACTTGTGATTATCTTGTAAACTAACAAACAAACTTGTGTGTAGATTCAAATATGAAATCACATATTCACCTTATATCATCCATGGAGAAAGCACCCCCCCCCCCCCCCACCATTGAATTTATGTTCATTATTCTGTTTAGATTCAGATTTTAGTCTTTTATGAGAGATAATGAGACACACAATGGTTTGCAGAATGTTTAAGTAGGTGTGTCAACATCTTCCCAACGAGAGAATAAACTACTATACCAAATCCATTACCTTCATTAGAACATCCTTCATTAAAGTGCATATGCCAAATGCCATCATCCAGATCAATGGGAGGTGGAACATGATCATCATCCTCTTCCAAGAATATGGATTATGCACCAATGTCCTCTTCAACATAACACATGTGTGGTTGAGTCATACTTTTAATTTAGGGTGAAATCCACCTTTCATGAAGTATAGTGATATTCTTGTTGGCTTTGGGTAGGGACATATGAGTTCCATGCGTGGGCATATACCCACTAGTTAAAGCTACTATTCCTTCCTGAAATAATGGAAATCACTTACTAGCCACATGCTAATTACTTGAATTTTGCAAATATTTCAAATATATTAATGCACATATAGAACTAAAGTTACATCCTTGATTTCACTAATGGTAGGAGTTTTTTTCTCATTATAAGACAACATTCTTTTCACATTTTTGTTAGTACTAGACAACTCCAATTCTTCCCATATCAATTTTAGACATTACATTTGGGCTAGAGCCATCATCGATTAAATAACAATGTGTGATTTTATCCATAATTTTCATTTATAAATAATAGAAATGATATTTAACCATATTGCTAGGATTATTTACACCTAATTTATTTATATACATTTCTTCTTTTTCCTACATTTGAGTTACAATAGTAACAATGGAAGATTTACCTTCCATAAAGTTCTTAAGGTATCTTTGTTGCTAAGGAATAGTGACCATATCAAGCAACACAACATAAGATTTAATACTATCCATTTTTTTAATATATTATACTTTGGAAAGGAAAAAGGAGGGGGGTTTACCTTAGGCTATTGTGATATCATGCTAGTTTGATTGTTCGAATTCAAAGAATTTCCAAAATCAGACAATTGTGAAGATATGATTTGGGAAAAAAGTAGTTTTCCGAGGACCACCCTTGCCTCTGTTTTGATAATATTTTATTCCTTGTATCCAGTAATAATATATCATCTTTAGACTCCCAGCCTAGAGCAGTGATTTTGGAATCAAATCTCTTTCCAAAAATCTATTCTCTAGCATTTTTTTTCTTATTTCACAAGCATTCCCATCATGGTTATATTCACAAAAATTGCACCATGATCTTGATAATATAGTTATAGGATGAAATTTTGAATTCTGATTTATCAAATTTTCTTACACAAATATATTCACGACAATGGAAATTATGAATTTTATTTCAAATTAAATTATTTGATTGGTCATGTCTTGAACACTCTGCATGACAATATATATGTTAGTTTGTTTATCAATTACAAGATCATTCTAGTCAAATACACTTCAAATTTCATGTAGCTTTTGTTAGGCATTTTTATATTCTTTGAATGACTATCCTCATGCACATTTAGTTGAGCGCAATGAGGGGGTGACAGGGGTTAACCACCCCCCCCTCCCCCCCCCCCAACAAAAAAAAAGTGTAGTTATTTGCATCGATTTTTTAACATGATTTTCACCTTTAGCAATTTTGTGGTGCATGGTGAATTAGCCCATGGTTTTGTAGTTTTGGTTAAGTAACTATGGTTATATTATCATCTAGGGTAAATGGATTCTGGTTTATGGATGCTACAAGTAATACTATAAAGGATAATATATTGAAAAATATTTCTAGTTTTCCTAGTTTGGGTATCCATGGTAAAATATTTATGTTAATGTGTGTGTTTTCCATTGGATCCTTTCTATTTTATTAATGATCTATTTGCAAGAGTTAATTATACAAGGTTAAAACCTACATTTGATATCAAAGTAGTTTTGGGTTCAAGGGGACACTTTTGTGGCTAAAGAGTTTTGCTGGAGCTTATGAAAGATCTTGTTATAGTGGGAGATCTGTGGAATCGATTCTTGTGGTGAAAGGAAACGGTAAGTAGTTAAAAATAGAGATCAGGAAATTCAATGGGTAAATTTTTGAGTTCTGGAAGCTCAAAATGGAAGATCTATTGAGGGATAAAGATTGAGGGATTGTTGTGGATCCAGGTATTGCACCAATAGGGATGTTGATAGAAGACTTGACCAAGTTGGATAAAAAGGAAACAACACAATACGATTGTGTCTCTCAAATTCAATATTATTGCGTGTTTTAGGAGAAGTTATAGTGAAGGAATTATTGAAGAAGTTAGGGACTTTGTATTAATTTAGGTCCCTGGTGAACAAATTGTTCCTACGAAAAATGTTGTATAATCTGAGGATGAAGGATGGAGACTCAGTGAAACTGCATCTAAACACTTTCAATACTGTGGTAAGTCACCTATTATATGTTTATATTAAAATTTCAAATGAAGATTACGTGTATCGTCTTGTTGTTTTCTTTATGAGACTCATGGGATGGTTTGGTTGTTTCCATATGTAGTAATTCAACTACTATAAGTTTCGATGATATATTATCATCCTTATTATCGAAGGAGAATATGTAGAAACATATGGAAAGTCAGAACAAAGATTCCTTGTCTATAAGAGGATGATCCCAATTTAGAAATAAAAATAAGTCCTAAAGTCGGAGTTCTAAATCTAGAGTAAGCTCTAAATTTATAGAAACATTCATAAAGGTATGTTGGAGAAGTAATCCAAATTCAATCATTAAATTATTTTTCATCCATATTGATACTTTAGAGTGGAAAAAATGGAGGAATCGGGTCACAGGGCCAGTTTGACTAGTGAGACCCAATTTGGCAAATTTGGGTCTAAAACCTTTTAGGAGCATTTTAAGGGTTCAAATGACATTTTTTGGGGGTAAAAATTTGGTGCTCTAATGCATCACCTCTTTTCCATATTCTACACATATATACCTTTAAAACAACACAATAATTTCCTTAATGAAAGTCTGTATGCAAAATTTATGCCACTCAGAAGTTGACTTTCCTATTTTTACCTCCATAATTCGAGAGGATGCCACGTTAAACAACATTATTCATGGAAAATGGGATAACAATGTGATTATGATGAATAAGACTCTATAACAGCCCATATTGTAACTTTGGTTAAGAGGTCAAGGAGTCAAACCTATCCACCAATAGGCTATAGGGTTGTGTTATAACTGGGCCACTAGGAGGAAAGGGGGTTCCATTATTTTTGAGTGAATTTGTTCCATAGACAAGCAAAGTAGCCAATGGGGATAAGGAGAGAGCACACAAAGATGATTGATGAAATATAGTATCCCATGGGCCATAAGACTTACTTCTCTATAATCACACCCATTTTCTATTCAGAGATAAAGAGTAAAGAGGACTCACCTTCGAGCTGGGTTTTCTCTTGAAAGCGTTTCCTAGGTTATATATTTTGTTGTTCACTATTTTCTACATAAATTTTTATTTGCATGCATATGAAATATAAAATAATCTACAAATACAGAAATATAAAGATAAATAAACCCTAATGGTGTATATTTCATATTTTTAAATTTAGTTTTATCAGATCTATTGTGACGATCTATCTAGTGGAATATCTAGGGTAGTTTATGGATCAAGATATGAAAAGAATGACATTACAAGAAAAAATGTGAATCCAAAATTGTTGAGAAAGTGAAGGGATTTGGTGGCGCTCCTTATACAAGAGCAAAAATCTCCTTAGATGAAGGAGGGGATGGGTATTTGGATCTTTAAGTACAGTAGTGTCCTATCTAGGGAGCTAGATCGGTCTAAATTAATTGTCAACCCAGGGTGCGTTTACTTAGAGGCGTGTGCCTAAAGTATATAAGCATAAAGGATCTACTCTAAGTCTATGACTCCTAGTGCTGAGATTAAATCTATTGTTAAACTAACTAAGCATTAAATCATGTGCTGTTAACAACTAAAATGCAATTCCTATCATGCTGTATATGATTATCTTGAAAGGTTCGGTCCCCTTACAGAGACATCAACATGCAACCCTTGTTCAATATCATTCAACAATCAAGAATACTTAAAGAAGGCATGTAAAAGCAAATTCATAACCATTATCCATATCAGTGCTTTATATACAACTCTGAGATTAAATCCTTTACGGGATACATTTCATAATCCAAGAGAGGGTTATTCAACACATGTACAGACATCGAGTTAACGCATTCATCACTGCAATCAAATCTCGAAACATATATATAATTCGCATGCGTTTCATCCAATTGAATTGACTGTAAATTAAATCAAAACTACACTATGAATGTAATGCGAATATAAACAGAGTATAAGCATAAGCAAAATGTAAACACAAACGAAATGTATGATCGGTCTACCACATACGCAGGGCCCGTCCGTGTCTTTGGCACACCGATGATTACACCACGTTCACGATATCAAAACAAGTATGCAATGTATTAGATTGAAAACCAGAGGTTAAAACGTAACTGTAATAGCAAACGATAATATGTGTCTGTATGTATGTAACCGATCACAGGTCTTGGCCTTGTCTTTTAATTACATAATTACATCCCTTGAAAAATGGATGCTTATCCATAGCAGCTGTTGCTGTGTTTGGTAAATCAAAACACGGATATATTCCTAATTGTCTTATGCATAAAATCAAAAATCAAAATAGGAAACAACCTAAAAGCGAATGGATAAAAAACTGAATGCTGTTGCTGCCTTTTGTGCCGACATGCTAGGGTTTACTGAGCATTGACCGTGCTGATTGGAGGAATGTTTCTAATGCAGAGTAGGTGTTTTTCCATGTTTGGACATTCCTCTTTTCGTCCATGCCTTCCGCTCCTATCTAGCTGCCATGCCACATGTCACATAATAAACCATTTACAGGTTGTTAAGACTTCCTGTAGTGATTTAGGCCTAAAATCCTAATTTGTCAACACAAAACCTCTAAATCAATTAATATGCATGTCAACAACTATAAACTATTAAATTAATTAAATTCGAAGGCATTTGAGGAATGGATGATGAGAAAAAGGTAGGAAATGGTCATGTTTTGGAATGGGAAAAAGGGCTTAGAATGGTACCAACATCTCTCCCCGACTTAATGACTTGGCATGTCCTCATGCCAACCCTGATGTGCTACCTTTGAACTCAGTTCCTGTCTGTACCTCTGCTGCCTTGAGTAGTGTGTCAACGTTCTTCTTCTTTACCTGGACATCTTCTTGGTCGTGGAGCTCCTGTTTCAGCCTTCTGTACTTTTCCTTTAGGGTTTTCTTCTGGCTGTACCACTTGGTGGCCCACTTGCAGATGTCGGTCTGCTCTGCCTCCAGCTCACTAACCCGCTCTTTCAACTTGTCATTTTTCATTTGAATTTCCTTTGTCTGGGTACGGAGCATTTGATTTTCCTTTTTAATGACCCTTTCTAACATATTGGCTTCCATGAGCTCCTCTTTGAGTTTTTCAATTTGCCGCTCTAGTTTCCTCTGTTTCTTACCAGGAGGAGGTGGAGACCCTTTCTCAGGCTTATTATGGCTCTCGACTTCTGCATCAAATCCCGAGGGTGAGTGGCTCTCGACATGCACATCGGCTTCTGGTGCTGGTGGTGAATAACCACTGCTTTGGATGTCCATTTGTACAGGCACATTAGACTTTTCTTGTAGCTGAACTTTTGCTGCCCTCCTCGACCTTCTTGAGTAGGTGGTGAACACCTTGTCTTTTTCTGCTCTTTTCGCTTCTTCTTTCCTCATCTGTCGGGTTCTTACAGCGCTCACAGGTACCTTATTGGCTCGGGAGGAGGCCGGAATATCCTCATCAACATCTCTCACAAACCCTGAGTCCTCTGGTGATTTTTCTCTTTCGTCCTCGTCTCTAATCTGATTGGCCGTGAGGAATTCTTTCCATGTCTTTCCTCGTCTCTGCATTTCGTCTTCGATGAGGATTCTAATTAACTCGAAGTGGTATAAACTCTTATCCTCATTCCCTTTTTGTTTCTGAACAGTTTTAGACATTTTAGTTAAGCTTTGTAGCAAAAAGTATGGCAAGCTAATAGTGCATTGTTTCTTGATGTGCAGCAGCAGTTTTATGTGATACAAGTAAACGATACTATAGCGGCCTTCACAGGTCACGAACTTCTGAAGGATATAAACCATCTCGTCCCAAGGATGAACGAGCCAACTGCGTGGAACTCCCTTCTTCCAATTTACTACTGAAACCCGTGACCTGGACATAAATTGGGTCCATGATTTTTCCTTAAACTGCTTAGTTTTAAAGTATTTTTCACCCTCTGGACTAACCCCTGTTGCTTGAGCAATGGTGTCCTCTGAGACTCTAAATGAGAAGGTGCCTATCAAGGCCTTCTCCCCATTGAAGGTGAATGCAAACTGTTTGGCAACTTCCTCGTTGCTTCCTCTGAATTTTTCTAGGAATGGTAACCACTGTATGTCCCTGAGGATTGAGATACAGTCCTCGTGGTATTGAGAACTGTCAAATGTCTTTGGTTCGCCCCGACTAGTCATTTTGGAGGAGGGTCAGGCTTCCTATCTTATGAATTTTAACAATGAGGTTGAATTGTTACCTGAGAAAATCGCTCACCTACTGCTCACTGTGCTGTTGGGTTGATTTGATATGGAGCTCGACGGGGTTCGAACTCTGTCCTCGGTCTTTATGCTTGTGGAAGCTCATGCACCAGCGCCTGTGGTTGAAGTTTGACACCACTGTATACAATCCCGATACCACTGTGTATGATCCCAGGAGTACATAAACGACCACTGTTTTTTTTTAAATGAGCTCGATGTATTAAATTTGAAACAGAGGAATGATGACCAAATGCACTTGTATGAACGTTGTGATAGGAGCGCCGAGAGGTGTGTGTACGTCGGGTGGTGAATCATCACTCGGCCATGCACTCAAATGAATAGGCCAGCTGTCCTTTGCATCGGAGAATGAATGACCCTTTTTTTTATTATTATATTTTCTTTATTTGATTTTTTAAAAAGGGTATTTTATTAATAGAATTCCTCAAAAATAATAACTTTGATTTTTCAAAAGGGATATTCCATTAATAAAATTTTCCAAAAATATAGCCATATGTTATGTTGGTATTCTTCGAAGGGATGAATTTAGAAATGAATATGGCGGTATTTGAAATGAATATGTAATGTTTAGGGGAATATTTGAGTGAGGAGTGTAATGGTTGTGGATATGGAATGTGTAGGAAGTATTAGAGTGAGGAGTGGATTGAGGGAAATAAAAGAGAATGGAATTATGCCTTGGAACTAATTACTAACAGTCATAGCTATTAACATAACATAAAAAATTAATCTAGGAAGTTAAGTGTTAAAAACAAGGAATACATTACGCTATTGGACTGCTGTGGCATTGACATCTGAGTAGAGCTAGCTGTGACTGTTGTTTGATTGCTTTGCTGTGTAACAGGTCCCTTAAGGCATGCACAGGTCCCTCTGCAGTGCTGAAGATGATCATGCACTTCTTTGTATGCATGCAGATGCTGCTAAGCTGGGTTGCTTGATTGATGAAGTCCTGATCCTAACAGGTCCCTTTGATATATCTAAACAGGTCCCTTACTGCTGATATTCTGTTGGTGCTGGAAGCATAGTTTCTGTGAACAAAACAGGTCCCTCTACATGATATTTACAACCAGGTCCCTCTGATAAAAGGCAATAACAAGACAACTTATTCATTGAAGCCTGGAATGGTGGAGGAAAGTTAAAATTACAGTGGAGAGATAAAAAAAATAAATACTGATATGCTCCCCTCCCCCACAAAAGATTGTGACTTGTCCTCAAGTCAACATTCAGCTGAAAACATGCAACAATGAGAAAGAAAAAGAATTCTTACTTGCCAACGAATTGGTTTTCAAGTAAGAATTCAAGGTTAGAGTGTGCCAGAATCTGGTTTTCACATCTAACCCATTTATGTTTTTTGTTTTTTGTTTTTTGTTTTTTTTTTGTTTTTTGTTTTTTGTTTTTTTTTTGTTTTTTGTTTTTTGTTTTTTTTTTTGTTTTTTGTTTTTTGTTTTGTTGTTTCTTTTTTCATTTATTTTTCCTTTTGTTTTTTTTTTTTCTTTTTTTTTTTTTAAAAACAAATTCAAAGAAATACTAAGGTAGAGAGACTGCAGCTGAGGGCTGCAGTAACTCAACCTCCCGTTGCTGAGAAACTGTGTGTAGAAAATCTTCTTTGCTGATGGGCTTAGTGTAAAGTTTCAAACGATGCCCATTTACAATGAAGGAATGACCTTCCCCATCAATAGTTGTGAGAGTTACAGATCCATTGTCATAAACCTGGACAATTTCATAAGGGCCCATGCAGTGGGTGGTGAACTTGGCCTTGTGGTCTCTAAACTTAGAGTTGAAAAGGAGGGCCCAGTCACCTTCCTTAAATTGTTTCTTCTTGATATGAGCATCATGCCACTGCTTCCTGTGCTTTTGCATGAGGATTGTGGTCTCCTCCGCCTGCTGCCGCATCTCATCTAACTGGTTAAGTTGCTGGATCCGTTCTTTTTGTGCCTCATCCAAATCAATCTGTAAATCAGCAGCTAGTTTAAAAGTGTGAATCTGAAACTCAATAGGAAGCATGACATCCTTACCGTACACCAATTGGTATGGTGTGAAGCCCGTAGTATCTTTCCAAGTAATCCTGTATGCCCAGAGAGCATCCTTAAGTTTTTCCTCCCAATTTTTCCTGTTCATGGCAACAATTTTAGTAATGATCCCCTCCGAAGTTTTGTTTGTAGATTCCACTTGCCCATTGGCCTGTGGATGATAGGGTGTGCTTTTCCTATGCTTGATCTTATACTTGTCTGTAATATCGTTGACTAACTTGGAGGTGAATTGGGTGCCTTGATCGGTTACTATCTCTCTGGGTACTCTGTATCTAACAAAAATTTCCTCAAACAAGAAATTGACAACTGTATGTTCAGTGGCTCTTACCAGTGCTTTTGCCTCAGCCCACTTTGTAACATAATCTGTACATACTAATATGTACTTCTTACCATTTGAAGATGGGTTGATAGGTCCTATGAAGTCCAGGGCCCATTTGTCAAATGGTTCTAGGTGAACTTGGGGCTGAAGGGGCATCTCATCGCTGGCGGTTGGCCTGCCCATCCTTTGGCAAATGTCGCAACTCCTTACATACTTTTTGGCATCCTTGAAAATGGATGGCCAGTAGTATCCAAGAGTTAGAACTTTGAATGCTGTTCGCTTCGCTGCAAAATGCCCACCACACGGCTCATCATGGCAAGATTTTAAAATATCAAGTACCTCGTCATTTCTTACACATCTACGGATGATCATGTCACAGCCAGTGTAAAAGAGATCGCCATTGAGCCATGAATATCTAGCACTTTGTTTAACTAGTCTTTTCTTTTCTTTTGAGGTAAAGTGTGGAGGGGTCCTTCCTGTAGACAAGTAATTAGCCAAATCAGCATACCAA
>APFE030595366.1:17295-36669 GCA_000404065.3 Pinus taeda | reverse complement strand
TCTCTCTAATGGCCCTGTAGGTTTTGGTAAACCCCTGATGACCTGCCAATGGTGAATCATGTGACGCCTGGAGTATCTTCTTCTTGAGCTGAGATCCCTCAGTCAAGAATATCCGGTCCCTGCAGTAGATGATCTCATCGACCACCCTGTACCTGTCATCTGCCACCTGCCCATCCAGAACCTCACATGCAAATCTATCCTTGGAGTACTCTACTAGGAGTCGAGCCCTCCAGTCTGCGTCCAAGCTCATAAGAGACAATGTAGCTGGTCTACGTGAAAGAGAATCTGCTACCACGTTGTTCTTACCCTTGACATACTCAATGTCAAAGTCATACGCTTGGATCTTATTGATCCACTTTTTCTGGCTCTCGTGTAGGTGCTTCTACTCCAAAAAGAACTTGAGGCTGTTGTGATCAGTCCTCACCTTGAACCTATTACCCACCAAATACTGTCGGTACTTGGCCAAGGCATGCATGATGGCCAGCATCTCCTTGTCGTATATAGAATACAACCTCTCGTGCGGAAGGAGCTTCCACCTCTCAAAGGCTATAAGGTGACCTTGCTGCATCAACACTGCGCTGATCCCCTCTCCCGACGCATCACACTCCAAAACAAATGGCTGCGTAAAATTCGGCAATGCAAGCACTGGGTAGCTGCTCATAACCTCCTTGAGCCTGTCAAAGGCTCGCTGCGTTGTATTCGAGCAACGGAATGCCCCCTTCCTCGTCAAATCTGTCAGTGGTGCAGCAAGCTGTGAGAAACCCTTGACGAACTTCCGGTAGTAAGTGCAAATGCCAATGAATCCTTGAAGTTCTGTCACGTTTCTCGGCTCCGGCCAATCTTCGATGGCCCTAATCTTTTCCTCGTGGACCCTCACTTCGTCCACCCCTATGATGTGTCCCAAGTATAACATCTCTGTCAACCCAAACTCACACTTGGAGAGCTTGGCATAGAACTGCTGCTCCTCCAAGATGCGCAACACTGTCTCAATGTGCTGGAGATGCTCCTTCCAAGTCTTGTTGTAAATGAGGATATCATCAAAGAACACCAACAAAAACTTCCTTAACTGATTGCGGAAGATGTGATTCATGCAAGAATGGAATGTAGCTGGGGCGTTGGTTAGCCTGAAGGGCATCACCAAAAATTCAAAGTGCCCATAGTGACACATGAAGGCAATCTTGGGAATGTCTTGTTCCCTCACGCGAATCTAATGGTACCCAGATCTCAAATCAATCCTCGAGAAGAACCGTGCTCCTCTCAACTCATCCATCAACTCATCGATCCTGGGTATGGGGTACCTGTTTTCCAGTGTCTTCTTGTTCAGGGCCCTGTAGTCAATGCACATCCTCAATGTGCTGTCCTTCTTCTTCACCAACACCACGGAAGAAGCAAAAGGACTCGTGCTCTGCCGAATGTGCCCAAGAGCCAACAACTATTGAATGGCACGCTCAATCTCATGCCGATAGGCCTTGGGATGCCTATAGGGGGTAGCAATCACTGCCTGCATGCCCTATTCAAGCTCAATGGTGTGCTCAAACCCCCGATCCGGTGGCTGTCCCGGCGGAATATCCCCAAATACTGTGGCATATCGGTCAAGGATGGACTGTATCTCTGGGTGCACTGTCTGCCCTGTGGTCCCTGCCTCTGATGCACACAGCTCCACTACCCACTCTATGTCTCCCTTTGTTAAAATTGGCAACCATGGCAAAACTTCATGTGGGTCATCTTATTCATGGCTGATAATATTTTTATTAGATTCCTCTCGTCGAGAGGTATAGGATTGATATAAAGATCATCCAATTCCGATAAGTATTCATGGAGATATGAAGTTATTTTGATTATGGAATTATTATCAAACCGACCTACAACTCATGTAGGCTCAGATGCCCAACAGTCGCATCTATTCAAACACCAACGTTGTGTATAAATATAAGAGGACTTTTCCTCTTTTGCACTCACTCTTTTCATCACATCTCTCTCTCTCTACTGTGCAGAAATGAGTCTCTTCTCTACTGTGCAGAAATGGGTCTCTCTCTCACACATTTGAAGCCGGAAACTGTTGAAATTGAAGTTGCAACTGCAGAATTAAAAATTGACCTACGTGGCCTAGAAGATCTCCTCATCTGAACTGCGTTGTAGGTTCATCTGAACCTCCTCTGAAAGCCGCAACTTTTGGTGGTGGAATGAAGTCAATCCGACGAACGGTTTGCAAGATATCGACTACCCTAGTTTGACGCTGGAAACTGCAGAAGTAAAGATTGACCTACATGGCCTAGAAGATCTCCTCATCTGAACTACGCTGTAGGTTCATCTGAACCTCCTCTGGAAGCCGCAACTTTTGGTGGTGGAATGAAGTCAATCCGACGGTCGGTTTGTGAGATATTGTCTGCCCTAGTTTGATAATGAAGCCGCTAATGCTGATGTTGCTGATCTAGGGTTTGCTACTGCTGATATGATCAGATTTATTGTACTATTTCTCTCTGCTGAATTATTGAAGATAAAAGAAGATTTGATCAAAGGGTTTCCCCACACATTGTGGGGTTTTTCCCTGGCTAGCCGCCACATCTTGTGTCTCTTGTCTTGGCCTGTTTTCTGTCGATCGTTTAATGTTCTATCTGCACTTTACTTTATGTACATGTAATTGCTAATCTGTGGAATATAATAAGAAAAAGAAGTAAACTGTTATAACATAGAACATACCATAACTTAACAAGTATCAACAGCCAAGATTAAATCATAATCGATGGCTAATATTAACTAGAAATTGATCCATGTCTTCTTCTAGAAGATTCTCACCATGACTTAATTAATACCCTTTAATTAATTAAATTTCCTAAGTTTAGACTTAGGAACCATTAACAAAATGGTAATTATTTTAATTAAGTCGTCTCTAGGTGGAATTTCCAGAAACGATTTCTGGGTTTTGGAGAATACATGTATTCTAGCCTGTCCACAAAATTTTGTGGTTAGAACACATCCAATGCTAAAAAAATATACACTCCCTCTTAACAAGGAATGTGTTCTAGTGCTACAATCCATTGAAGCAACATCCTGTCTCTACACCATCTCCTGTCACGCTGTTGATGTCTAGCTGCCGCTACCCACGAACAACTGCATAACTCTGATATGTGCTGCATCTGTGCTGCTGCTGACCCAACTGAACTACTGTCAACTACTGCATTTGCACTGCAACTCCCTCTCAACTATTACTACTGAGAATCTATTGAAACGGATTCTCCACCATACTTATTTGTTCCCTAAAGTGGATGAACTGAGCTCTCCCTAGAGATTTTGTGTGTATGCCTGCTACTTGATCGCCTGTGGGAAATACTGCCGCTAGACTGCCCCACGTTGAACACAATCTCGGATGAAATGACATTTGATATCAATGTACTTTGACCTATCATGAAATAATAGATTCTCAGAGAGTTTTATGCAACTCTGATTATCACAATAAACATTAGTCGCTCCCATTTTTTTCTTGAACAAACTCACCAGCAATTTCTGAAGCCGTATGGCTTCATGCGTAGCCATGCTGGCCACCATATATTATGCTTCTGTTGAGCTCAGTGCTATTGACTTCTGCTTCCTACTGCACTAAGAGATCATCCCTAATCCAATGCTGAAGCAGTACTCGGAGGTACTTTTCCGATCCACTGAACCACCTGCCCAATTTGCTTCTGTGAATCCACTCAACCTGACGTCATATCCTCGAGTATATTTCAACCCTAGTCTCACTGTTCCACGCACATATCTGAGAATGTGCCTAGTTGTTTCCCAATGTACCCATTTTGGTTCCACCATGAACTGACTAAGGGTATTGACAGGGAAACAAATGTTTGGCCTGGTGTTGACCAGATACATAAGTGACCCAATTAGTTGTCTGTACAAGGTGGGGTCGACTTCCATGTCCCTTGAGGCATCTACCATTTTCCAGTTAGTAATCACGGGTGTTGCCATGGGTCTGCAATCCTGCATTCTAAAACTCTTCAAAATTTCTGTAGCATATTTCCCTTGCCCAAGGAAGATTTCCCCATCCTTTTGCCATACTTCCAACCCCAAAATATAGTGCATCAACCTGATATCATTCATGTCGGATTCTGCTACAAGGTTCCTTTTGCAGGCCTTTATGAGCCTCGATGATCCTGTTAAAAATAGATAATGTACATATAAAACCAGAATGAGAGGCTCATTCTCCACAATCAGATAGTAGATATTGGGATCTACATCACTCTTGAGGAATCCCAACTACTGCAAGTAACTATCAATCCAACCGTACCATGCCCTAGGTGCCTACTTGAGCCCATACAGGGCTTTCTTCAATCTGCATACATGAGTGTGCTTCTCATGAGTTTCGAAGCCTTCACGCTGCTCCATGTACACCTCTTCTTCTATCACTCCATTCAAGAATGTTGTCTTGACATCCATATGGTGAATTTCCCATCCCATCTGCACTGTTAGGGATACGACAAATCTGATAGAGGTATATCTAGCAAGTGGGGCGAAGGTCTCCTCATACTCTATTCCTTCTTTTTGTGCATACCCCTTTGCCACAAATCTAGCGTTATACTTCTCTACATTGCCATCTGCAGTGTACTTGATCTTGTAGATCCATTTGGAACCCACAACTGATCTATAAACTAGTCTAGGCACCACCTCCCAAACATCATTTGTCATGATAGAACTGTACTCTTCTATCATGGCATCCACCCACACCAGATCTTGTGTGACTTCCAGAAAACTAAAGGGTTCTACAACCTGAGCCACCAAGGCCTTGTATCTGTCAAGTTACCTACGCTGCCTGTTGTCAGTTCTAGGAGCTCTGACAAACTCTTTTGCATCCTTCAAGGTCTGATGCACTTCCCTACTGGTCCTACCACTGGTGGTGGGAGGTTAAATTTGTTCCTCCACCTGTTCCTGCAACTTTGTCTGCTGAGAACTTCCTGAATCTCCTGCTACTGAGGAGATGTTGGTACTAGTCACTGTACTCAAATCTTGTGACTGCCCCCCCTGCTTGTTCTATATACAGTCCCTACTGCTACTGGACTAATGGAACATCCAACGACTAATCTCTTGCAGGCATCTCTCGAGATCTTTCTAAAGCTCTCTCTTCCATGAATTTTACATCTCTCCTCACTACAATCTTCCTGTTGCCAAGAACATAGATTCTATATGCCTTTGAGGTATCGCTATATCCTACGAGATACCCTTTTCTGCAGTCTGATCCAACTTACTACGCTTCTCATCTAGAATGTGACAATAGGCCACACTCCCAAATATCCTTAGATGACTTAGCTCAGGTTTCTTCCCAGTGAAGACTCCCTTTGGCATTTTCTCCCCTAAAGCTCTATGAGGTGCCCTGTTTTGAATGTACATTGTTGTGTTGCATGCTTCTACCCATAGGAATCTAGGAAAATCCTAATCATACAACATGGCCTTTGTTGCCCCGACTATAGTTCTGTTATTCTGTTCTGTGACTGTTAATTTTAGGTATGTTCTATGCTTAGAGCAATTTATTTCAATTTTCACAGTTAGCTCAATATCTTTTGTAGATTAGCAATCGCATCAGCATTAAAGTAAACTGCAGATAGAACATAAACATAAATCATAGAAGACAAGCCAAGACAAGAGGACACAAGATGTGGCGCTAGCCAGGGGCAAACCCCAATGTGGGGAAACCCTTGATCAATTCTTCTTATATGTTCTTCAATAGTTTAGCACAAAGAGAGAGAGATAGTATGTTTACAACAGAAGTCAACACTTTGACTTATCTAGATAAGAGCATAGATCATCTCTAAGAAGATGATACATGAGATCAGTTGAAGACACGCTGCTTCAATTGATTCTCCAAGGTGACTCCTTCACCTATCATTGTGCTGCATTTTGTCATCATGTTGCACCTCACCGTGTTGCACCATGCTGCACCCATCATCACTATGTTGCATCTCATCATGATTTATTAATCATGACTGTACCCATCACTGTATTGCATTATGTGCCATTGTTGCACCATGTTGCCATACTGACCTATGTGTTGGCTGCATCTTGCTTGCTTGTTGTCCCTAGCTTGCTTGTTGTCCTTTGCAAGATTGTTGTTGCATGCTAGCCGTCCCTTGCATGCTAGCTATAACATTGCATGCTTGGTGTATTTGCTGCTAAGTACCATACAATTGTCCCAATGTCAGTTAGTTGTCCCTTGCATGCTACTCTCCTTCGGAGACAGATGCTCTGGTTGTTCCGGCAGTTCCCGACAGTTCCAGCAGTTCCAGCTGTTCCTGACAGTTCCAGCAGTTCTGGCAATTCCGGCTGTTCTCGGCTATTCCAGCAGTTTCGGCAGTTCCAGCTGTTCCCAGCAGTTCGGGCAATTCTGGCTATTTCAGTTGTTCTTGGCAATTCCAACTTTTGCCCTCTGCGTCAGCTTTCCCGCCTGTTCTGGTAGTTCCCGACAGTTCTGGCAATTCCGGCTATTCCCGGTAGTTCCAGCTTTTGCCCTCTGCGTCAGCTTTCCCAGTTGTTCTGGCAGTTCCGACAATTCTGGCTATTCTCGGTAGTTTCGGCAGTTCCCAGCAATTCCGGTTATTCCCAACAGTTCCACCTATTCCCGGCAGTTCCGACAATTCCAGCTATTCCCGGCAGTTCTTGACAGTTCTGCAAGTTCCGGCAATTCCGGTTATTCCTGGCAGTTCCGGTTTTTCTGGCATTTCCTAGCAGTTTCAACTTCTGCCCTCTAGATTAGGGCAGTGTTATCCCTTAGGATCTCTCCTCCTACTAAAACCCAAAGACAGGTAGAGAGGAAGAGATCCCAAGTGTGTTGAAATGAATTGAAGGCCACCTCTATTTATACTAAAATGTTGAGCACAAGTGGGGTTTATTTGATTGCTGGCCAACCTTGATGAATTTTCCCATAACACAAATTAATTCATATCTCCATGAATACTTATCGGAATTGGATGATCTTTAGATCAATCCTACACCTCTCGATGAGAGGGATCCAAGAAAAATATTAGCTTCTATTAATAAGATGACCCACATGGAGTTTGGCCCTAGTTTACAATTTTAACAGCAACTCCATTCTGTTGTGGATCGTAGGGAGTTGTCCACTCCCTTTTGATACCTTCCTTTGCACAGAAATCTGTGAAGTCTTTATCCATGTATTCTCCACCATTATCTAAACGTAGTACCTTGATCTTTTTCCCTGTCATGTTTTCTATGAGAGCCTTGAACTCTCGAAACCGATCAAAGACCTCATCCCTGGTATTTAAGAAGTAAATCTAGGTTTCTCTGGAATGGTCGTCAATAAAGGTGATGAAATACTCGTCACCGCTAAGAGCTCGAGTGGACATCGGGCCGCAAATATATGAGCGTATCAATCCCAACACATGATTGGCTCTGCTGTCACTTCTGGGACACGCTGCTTTTGCGTACTTCCCAAGTACACATCCTCGGCATAGATCATCGTGCTCGGTGCTGAGAGTTGGAACTCCTGTTACAGTCTCTCTAAGCATTCTAAGTGCTCCATGGTGCAAGTGTCCCATCATCCTGTGCCATAGTTCGTTCAACTTCTTGCTACTGTTGTTATCACTTGCCTATCAATGCCATTGGAAAATCGCTTTGCAATCTATATAGCCTATTGCTTCAAGCTCTAATCTGTCTCACCTTAATCCAGGTGGGATGCTTGACATATGCTTTCCTTCCCACAAAGTATACGTCGTATCCCTTGGCCTGCAACTGGGACACTGAAATTAGGTTCATACCCAATCTTGGCAGATGCAATACATTCGTGGTGCTAGCGCTGGTTCCTGTTTTCATTTGAAAATCTATGGCGCCTCTCCCTACTGGAGTACACTTATTTTTGTTGCCCATAGTGATCTGAAAGTCCATTTGCTCCTCTTGATAGCTCGAGAAATATTCCCTTACTCCCATCATGTGAGTTGAAGCTCCGCTATCAATATACCAGACACCAGCTGAAGCGGATCCTGACAGACACGCAAACTCATTTTCCAATTTGGAAGATAATTCTGAGGCTTCTTGATTATCCATACTTTCCTGTGCTATTTTTCCTTCCCAACACTGAATTTGTAGCTGCAAAAATACACGTCCTGCTTGATACCATGTGAAAATTCTATGATCCTGAATCCTACTGCAGTAATTGATAATATTTCTCCTATTTGTTAAATTACTTAAACAAATTATTTGCAGTTTTCTACGGAAAATATCGAAATACATACACTGCAACCTTCACAAATAAAATTCTGCGGAAAGTAAATACAAGGAAAATACTAGCACATATATAACCACAATGACAGTTATTTTTGGACAATTGTCCCTGGAAAAACCCAATGTGGGAAAACTGGTGCAGCAGATGAGAATTTCTTTTATTAATCTTCAGCAATAATTTATGTACAAGATACGGATTGACAAAGTAGAGGAAGAATCACTGAGAAAAATTTACTGATGAATTTCTCACACTCCACAGTGTTTTTCTGACCCCGAAGAGGACCTCCTGTGCTTTCGCTGGCCTTTCTGTGTCACCCTCTGCGCAGTGACTACATAGGACCTTCGTCAACCCTCTGCATTGATGATCTGCGTCCCTCCCCTGTGCTTCCCCTCCAGATTTGTCCTGCACTCTCAAACTATGTTGATGCCCTATCTATCCCACTTACAACTCACTCTCTGATTCTATTTTCTCTTGTCGAACTTCAGCCACTGAGAAAATCGATCTACTTGAGCAACTGAGTATCTACCCTAGCGTGTTCTCCATCAACCCATCGACTGCTTATAATCTTCTATTGGAGTAACAACGACCAAGATTAAATCATATTTGATGGCTAAGATTAACTAGAAATCGATCCATGTCTTCTTCTAGAAGATTCTCACCATGACTTAATTAATACCCTTTAATTAACCAGATTTCCTATGTTTAGACTTAGGAACCATTAAAAAAATGTTAATTATTTTAATTAATTCGTCTCTAGGTGGAATCTCCATAAAAAATTTATGAGTTTTGGATAATACATGTATTCTAGCCTCTCCACAAAATTTCGTGGCTAGAACACATTCGATGCTACAAAAATCAACATTGGTGCCCTAGGAGTTGGAGCCTCTAAAATCAAGGTTGGAGCCTTGAGGTAGATAGGGTTGAAGCCCTAGAGGTTGGAGCCTCATTGAATCCCAAGTTGGAGCTTGGCAATAGGTTGGAGCCTAGTGGATTGAAGGGTTGGAACCCTCAACATTATTGTACTCAATTTATTGTAAAAGAGGATTGGTGTCCTCTCCCGTTCTTAATAAAATTCCAATTATTTACTTTCTGGTTGTTATTGTGAAGAATCTTAACTGGCATTAATTATAACAATTGAAAGAAACATTGTCTCACCCTCCCTCTCAGTGTTTCAACAAACACAAGGCATGATGGCATGGAAAATAATGATGATGTAGCGACACAAGGCATAATTTAGTCGAATGAAGCAAGACCTAGATGAAACCAGGCTGCATTATAATAAACCCAAGTGGTGGAAATGGCAAATTCACTAAGGCATTGGAAAACTAGAAAAATTTGGCCAAGGTCGTGTTAGTAAAAGAAAAACTCAATTCAAACTATTTGTTGGACAACTCAACTAATCCTTAGAAGGTCTAACTAGTATTTGAAGACTTTATGGACCAAGTAGTTGAATAATGGACCAAGAAAGTAGTTGTTAGAAGACAAATTATTCCTCCAAATGACCAAGTCGAATTTCCCCTAGGAAACTAATGGAACATTGAGCTATTATCTTGTACTATTCTTCATGGTTGACTATACTAGTCCTGTAGCAAAGGGATTTTGGACCAAATTGAGAAATTTGAACCAAGTCGACCACTTAGTGAGCAAATAAAAGAATGTAATGTAATATTTTAATTAAATTTGCTAAGTCTCCAACTTGTGGATGACTAGTAAAACAATATTTTGAGGAGCCCAACTGGTTGTTAGCTAGCCATTATCTAGCCGTTGCAATTTTTTTCTATAGGTTAGCCTCCCCTCATTGTATTGTTGTAGTCATCATTTGAGATTGTTACCATCATTAATAAAAGGAGCTCACTTTTTGCAAACCTTTGTCTATTTGCATATGCATTGTGTGGAGTAGATTTTATATTCATCTCTTTTCTTGATTATATGTTATTCCGGTTTAATCTATTTCTCCTAAAAATAAGTAAAATTACAATAAGGTTAACAATTCTTCCCATTGATAGACTATAATGTCATGTGGAAAGGGAAAACTAGGGAGCAACCGCACTTAGCCATTTTGTTTGTAGGTGGATCGAACCAAGAAACCAAACCATTCCGAAGGAGAGCTTCCAATTGTGCCAGATTTTGACATCATCTCACACATGATCTGAAGATTGGAGATGGCACATTGAAAGGGGCCATTCCTAAATTAATATGAAAATTAGAAAAGGGGCTAATTCAATAGTATAGGTGAATTCTTTCCAAGACCAAACCGACTCCTTTGAGCTAGCAAACTAGATCAACTTAAGAGGGTGTTAATTTCATGCTTCTGTAAGGGTGAGGAAAGGCACAAGTATGAGCTCAGCAACCACATATTTCTAGAAAATTCCAAAACTTTTATTTTCAGCATTTGGTTCAGGATCAATTAGCTTGCTGATTTTTCATTCATTTATTTTTGTTAACAAGCATTGCCTTGGAGAATATTGGTGAAATTGATAGATCTAACCAAGGATAGGTACAAGTGAGATTATTTTATATTTGTATCCAGTTGAATTGTTTTGTAAATCCATGAAATTACTGGCTGTAGCATACAAGATTTACAATAAAATCAAATGTTTCAACATTCCAAGTAAGTAATCTCTTCAAGAAACCTCTCTCATTACTTTAATATATTTAATTTCTGTGTTATTAATCATTTAAAATAACTTTTATGCAATTCCAGCCACATTAAAGGTATAACTTAAAATTTTAGAAACTCTTGGTCTAATTTGTCCAAGAGGGTTTCACTCATAATTCTGAAAAACAATTTCCAACTAGCGGGAAATTGATTTTTTCAGTTGTTGCGGGCTGAGGAGAGGCCTCATAAGTCTCAAAATTGATCCTCATACTTCCTAAATCCTAAAAATAAAATCTACGAGTGGTTTTTTTGGGCTTAACAAGTTATTTTCCCTTCATTTTTATGCAGATTTAATAGCCTGATTTACAATGCAGAAAACTATTTTGACCCTTACTCTCTATCAAGTGACCTAAACTGAAAACTAATTACATATTTGGTTAGAGTAAATTCTGTAGACCAAATTCAATTGGTTACACCGCATATTCTTTGTGTTTTGGTTCTAATGAATCTCCTTGTTTAGTTTTCTGTTGTACAATTACAATAAACCAGCTAGACAGTTCCGGAAGTTTAACACCTGCATTCCAAGTGACCCCATCTAAGGCACTGATCTTGTTTGGGTTTGTTTGGAGGAATATTTGGAACTCCTCCCTTGACCATTTAGAAAGATGTAAGGTCTAAACAATGGAGTATTGTGCCATGATGACAATGAACCATGCCATGTATGCTCATCCAATAGGTTGCCAAGACCTTAGCAACCCTGCTAATCGAATCGGTAACAGGTTAGAGCCACAGAGGTAGAAATGTGGGGTAGGTTCCTTGGTGTGAGGCCTGGAGGGTGCCTATAGACTCCTGAGAGCAAGTGGAATTACTGGAGCCACAAGGCCATGTTGCTTCATAGTTGCCCTATTCTGGAGCCCTTGAAAGGTGGTGGCATAGCCTCAGGGACTACAAAGGAAGAGATGGGTGTGCACTACCTTGGATTGTTCAGGTTGATGGGAGATGAGAGACTATAGGTTGGGGTGTTGCTAGAGTTTGGTACCTTGGCCTATATCTTGTTTTGTGTTGACTACAAGACCAGTATTGGTTCTACGTGACTCTTTGCCTTGGTGGAGTCATGGTTCCAGCTCAACAATGGCCTGCTCCTGAGAGTATTAGAGCAGTGAGGTCTATGGCTAGGTGGAACATTTGAGGTCTACAACTAGTTGGTGGTGTAATGACTTTGTTTTCATATGCCTATTACTATGCTTATTCTTGCATTTATATGCTATTATGTATCTACATGTTTATGTATATTTATATTGCTACTTTGGTTATGTTATTTGTTGCATATCATGGTAGTATGTATTAGGCATGTATAAAAGAGCCAAATTATTATACCAAGGGTACCTCAATGACAAAATTAGGCCTAGTTGGGCGACTAAGATGAGTTACAAATATGGTATTAGAGGGTTGTGTTCCATTGCGGTATTGAGGCCTTGGTGGGATAATTATATGTGGTATCAAAGAATTGTAGGCTAGTTATAGAGAGAAATTGAATTTCAAATGATAAAAGTCAATAATGTGCCCAAATGGGTTGTTGGGGCATTATAGAGTGGTACTGGGCCGACATGGGCTAAGCCAACATTTTGAAATAGAGGAAGTTTTGTAGAGGATGCTTGAAATTTATTTAAAAAAATTATCCAATTGAAATTGGGGACAATTTCAAGGAAATTTTTAGAAATTGAGTTCAAAGCGATCAAAAGCCCTAATTCTAAGTTTCAATCCAAGTTAATTTAGGCCTGTAATGACCGAATTCAAAGTTTACATGTGCAACCTGTGAAAATTCCTAAACCCGGAATCCTTATTGCAGCAAATTGATATTACTTCTCCTACTTGTTAGACCATACAAGTTATTTGCTATGTTCTACAACAAATATCAAAGTAAATACAACTGCAGCATTCACTATTTAAAATAATATGTCGAAACAAGAAATTGATCAGGAAAAAGATACAACACAATGACACAGTTATTTTTGGACAAATGTCCCTGGAAAAACCCAATGCGGGAAAACAAGTGTAGCAGATGAGGGTTTCTTTATTATTCTTCAGCAACAATCTCATGTACAAGATACAACCCGCAGAATAGAAGAAGATTCTCTGTGAGAAATTTTACAGGCGCTTCTCAATGAGTGTATGATCCAGGAGAGGACCTATTTCCCCCTCTGCGGCTCATTGCATTAGCCCCTGTGTGAGAACTCTGTTGTCCCAGCATCACGCTGCCTCTGCGTTGTCCCCCTTCTACTCTTCGTCTTCTGCTCCTAACCTCCAGACTGATGTTGATACCCTCTCTCTCTCCTTCTCACCTACAACTCTCCCTTTGATTCAATTTTCTCTTGCTGAACTTCGACCAGTGAGAAAATCGATCTTACTCGGGTAATCTTCCAAATGCCCCTCAATGTCCTTATAATCTTCCAGTTGAGAACCAATGGCCCAAATTATATTCTAATCAATGGATCAAAATATTTGGACTCGATCTTCATCTTCTTCTAGAATTTACACCCACAGTTTAGATTAATACCCATTAATTATTTTAATTTCTTAAGTTTAGACGTAGGGTCCCATTAAAAATAATTAATTATTTTAATAAAACTGTCTACGAGTGGAATTTCCCAAATGATTTCTGTGTATTGTGGAATACATATGTCTAAGCCTCCCTGCAAAATTTGAGACTTAGAGCACATCCGATGCTACCATAAATCAACACTCCCTCCTAGCGAGGAATGTGCTCTAGCAATGCAACCTGCTGAAGCATCACCCTGTTATGTAACATCTCCCTCTGCACTGTTGATGTCTGACATCACTGCCCACCAACTACTGCGCAAATGATGCATCTGTATTGTTGCTGACCCTACCACTGCCAACACTACATCTGTACTACAACTCTCTCTCATTCCCTGCCACTGTAACTGAGAAATTACCTGTTTTTTGTTGATTTGGGGTAGCATCAGATGTGCTCTAGCCATGAAAATTGGTGGAGAGGCTAAAGCACATGATATCTCCAAGACCCAGAAATGGTTTGGGGAAATTTTACCCGATGAAGGAGATATTAAACTAATTAATATTTTTAATGGGTTCACTTAGGAAAATAAAAATATTAATGGGTATTAATATAAAACTGGGTTAGAAGGTTCTAAATGACATGGATCAAGCCAAATATAATCGTAGCCATTGATTAGAGATGTAATCTCGGCCGTTGAAGACTCAACAGAAAAAGTATAAGAGGAGGCTTGAGGGTCAGTTGGGGATACACCAGAGTGATCAGTCAGTTTGATTTTCTAGAGTAGGGTTTGCTAAGAGAAATCGAACCAGTGATTAGAGTTGCAGCAAGGGGCAGTGAGTGCATAGCAGAGAGGCAGAGATAGTGCGGGAAGACTAGCGCAGACACAAAGAAGCAGACGCAGAGCCAGAAGGAGCCACATAGAGGCCAATAGTGTCTGCACAGAGGGCTAGAGGGCCTGCGTGAGTGACGCAGAGGGCCAGAAAGGTTGCGCAAAGCCTCAGAGAGCTAACACAGAGGATTTCAAGTTGACACAGAGGCCAGGAGGGCTGACACTGAGCCTCAGAGAGGTGCTGGAGAGGGTTTCGTGGAGCAGACTTTCAAAATATCTGCTTCCGAAGAGAGGTATTACTACCAAATTAATTTCTCTGTAGGGTGAGCCAATTTGGCACCTAGTTGTACTCAGAAAAGTTGCATAATAATAAACCCTTAGAACTGCTGCACCGGTTTTCCCAAGTTGGGTTTTTCTAGGGACAATTGTCCAAAAATAACGGTGTCCCTTATGTGTTTGCATATTTATTTTAGTTGTTGATCTATAGATGGTTGAGATTGCATTGTGTTTATTTCAGTATTTATATGGTTAAATAACTTGTTCAGTAATTAACAAGTAGGAGAAATAAACCAGATAGTGCAGAAAATTTCTAACAGGTTAGACTTAGAAATTTCAACATGGTATCAGAGCGTTGTAGATCACAGGAGAACTGAAGGCACCAGCTGAATCAGAGAATTTGCAACAGAAACAGTTGTCCCGAGTGACAGAAGTTGTTCTTAAGAAGAAAGCAGCAGAGAAGGGTTGACGCAAAGGGCCCGCGTCATCAGTTCGAGCAAGGGTTGACGCAAGGGGCCAGTGCAAAAGTAGTGAGAGGTAGAAGAGGCTCACGAAGAGCCACGTCATCCTGCTAAGCCAAGTAAGAGTGACGCAATTGGCTAGTGGAACGATTCAGCCATTGTCGGAATTGCGCAGAGCCTAGAGGCTCAATTCTTCAGTTGTTGGGGCATAGGAAGCTATGGACAAATTGTGGAGTGTGAAGTTGGTGGGGTGTTGTTGCTGTTGAGGCAGAACAATACCTAATGGGACAGAACCAACGTAGAAGGGAGTCGCTACCTAGGCGGATTTCTAGCTAAGAAACCCAGATCAGTATTGGAGGAGAAAGGGAGATCGGAGAGGTGTGATTCGATTGTTGGCAGAAGGATTTCCAAGAGGGAAATTGAGACTCATAGGGAGTCTAGCAGAGAACTTCCAGGAGGAAGTAGAGACTCAGAGGAGTCGAAAAGAAGAGCAGAGATGGCCATGAATGGACTAAGGGATCAGGACAGGCTAGACGGAGCATCCAACTTTGTCATCAGGAAGGCCAAGATCCTGTCCGTTCAAGATAGACATCGCATCAAGGCCTTCGCCTTGAGAACTATGGCTATCCCAGTCAACCCAGCTGATAACGAAAAATATGAGGATGCGATGACCAAGACAAAGTGCATAATCCTTGAAGGGGTCAAGGATCATGCAGTTCAGCATATTGTCGAGACGAATATGACAAAGGAGATTTGGGACACCTTGATGACATTGTATCAGGGCACTTCCGTGCAGAGGAAGATGTTATTGGAGAATCAGCTGTGGTCGTATCAGATGCAGAAGGGGGAGTAGATAGATCACTTCCTCAACAAGTTGTAGGAGATCCGAGACCAACTGACTTCCATAAGGGCCACGTTGGATCAAGAGTTAATGGTGAGGACTGCTCTGAACACAGTCTCTGAGGAATGGGAGACATTTGTCCAGAGCATTATGGGCAGAGCGAATCTTCTAGATTGGGAAGAACTGTGGGCAACTCTTTGCCAAGAAGAGATCAGACGACTGACCAAAGCGGAAAGTAGTGGCAAAGGAGCTTGGGTCAAGAAAGAGGAGGAAGAGGATGCGGCTTTGGCATCTGTAGGGCAACAAGGGAAGAGGAAGAAAAAGGACCTCTCTAACATAAAGTGCTTCAACTATGGGGAGTTGGGCCATTATGCAACCCAGTGTCTAAGGAAGAAGAATAAGGGAGAGGCATCTGACTCCAAGGCAGCACCAGCGAAGGTGGAGAAGGAGGTAGAGAATGATGATGATTGTGCCATGAGTGCTCATGTACCTCTAGAGAAGAGATGGGGAGACATCAACCTGTAGTCAGGAGGACTACAGGAGATGAAGGGCAGGATCCTTGAGGTACCCAAACTCTTGGATCATATCCAGCTACGGGAGCCCCGAAGTGACAGTAGTAGGATGGAGGATGTCATTAGAAGCAGATGCTGATGGAGCGATAGAGAGTGCTAGAGTGCAGTAGTCCCTTGCAGTGTAGAGAGCGTTGCAGCAGTGCGAGAGGCACAGAGGAGGTTGCAGCGGTGCAGGAAGGCACAAAGATGTTTGCAATAGTGTGAGAGGCAAGGAGTTGTTGCAGCAGCGCAGAGGTAGCAGAGGGAGGACAGGATAGCAATAGAGAGAGATTCAAAATCAGGAGGGCTTCTAGCCTGACAAGGATGTCAGTAGTTGGGTAGATCAGTTACCATCGTCTCAATAACTCAGTTGCACTGCAGCAATAGCAGTGGTAGTGCTATGGGCAGCACGATGCAACATAAGGAGAGAGGGTTGCCATGCAGATGCAGAGTTGGGAGGAAGGACTAGCAGCAACACAGATGCAGAGGAGCTGTCGTACAGATGTAGTAGTGGCAGTGGTAGAGCCATGGGCAGCAGTACAAGATGCAACAGTGCAGAGGATGTTGGGTAGCAAGGCCAAACATTAGCACAGGTACCGGTGTCGGATGATCAGGGTGATGTTCAGTTGTGGAACATTACTAGAGCACATTTCTTGCTAAGAGGGAGTGTTGATTTGGGCTAGGATCGGATGTGCTCTAGCCATGAAAATTGGTGGAGAGGAAATGGTTTGGGTAAATTCTACCCGGTGAAGGAGATATTAAAATAATTAATATTTTTAATGGGTTCCTAAGTCTAAACTTAGGAAAATAAAAATATTAATGGTTATTAATATAAAACTGGGTTAGAAGGTTCTAAGTGACATGGATCAAGCCAAATCTAATCTTAGTTGTTGATTAGAGATTTAATCTCGGCCATTGAAGACTCAACGGAAAAAGTATAAGAGGAGGCTTGAGGGTTAGTCGGAAACACACCAGAGTGATCAGTCAGTTTGATTTTCTAGAGTGGGGCTTGCTAAGAGAAATCGAATCAGTGATTAGTATTGCAGTGAGGGGTAGTGAGTGCAGAGACAGAGAGGCATAGATAGTGTCGGAAGACTAGCGTAGAGGCAGAGAGGCAGACACAGAGCCAACAAAAGCTAGGAGTGACTGCGCAGAGGCCAGAAGGGCCTGCATGAGTGACACATAGGCTGCAGAAGTGACGTAGAGGGCCAGAGAGGCTAGACAGAGCCTTAAAGGGTTGATGCAGAGGGTTTCAGGCTGACGCAGAGGCCAGGAGGGCTGACGCAGTGCTTTAGAGAGGCGCTGGAGAGGGTTTCATGGAGCAGACTTTCAGAATATCTTCTTTCGAGGAGAGGTATTACTGCAAGATTATTTTCGCTATCGGGTGAGCTAGTTTGGCACCTAGTGTACTCAAGAAAAGCTGCTTAATAATAAAACCCTCAGAACTGCTGCATCGATTTTCCCAAGTTGGGTTTTTTCGGGAATGATTTTCCAAAAATAACGGTGTCCCTTGTGTGTTTGTCTATTTCTTTCAGCTGTTGATTTATAGATGTTTGACACTGTATTGTGTTTATTTCAGTATTTATATGGTTAGATATCTTGTTTGTAATTAAACAAGTAGGCGAAATAAACCAGAGAATACAGAAAAATTTCTAATAGGTAATAGTTAGAAATTTCAACACCTAGCTACTGGACTGACTTATGCACTCCCTGATGGAGCTGGTAAGTTTTTTCTCTTCTGCTACTCAACAATGGAGAAATGCTTATTTCCTTGGCAAGAAATCACTGAGGAAGTATTCCCTCACCATGCCCCGCTGCTTCTTTCTTCTAACGTCTTTTCAGCCCCGCAAAGTTGCCTACTGAAAAATCTATGTCCACCAACTGCTCCCTCCGCCACTGCAAAAATCGAACTGTTAGCTCTTTCTCTCCGCCAACTCACTCGGAGAGAGACTCCCTTGGATTTTAGAACCTTTGGCAGGAATTGCACAAACCCTCTGGGGTTTCGACTGGTTGCCTCCTGCAGCTTTTTGACTTCCCCTTTTGCTCAGCGCTGGGGTTTTTGGTTCTGCTCTTCTTGTTTCTCTTGCACTAGCTTTGATACCATGTGAAAATTCCTAAACTAGAATCCCTACTGCAACAAACTGATGTTACTTCTCCTACAAGTTATTTATTCTCTTCTATGGTAAATTTCGAAGTAAATACATCTACTACCTTCACTTAATTAATATATTTGCGGAAACAAAATACTGAGCAAGAAATATTAATGCAACACATAGGACACAATTATTTTTGGACAAATAGTCCCCGGAAAAACCAAATGTGGGAAAACCGGTGTAGCATCTCTAAGGGTTTATTATTATGTAGGAGCAATTTTGAGTACAATTCTAGGATGCTCAACTAGCAATCCGTTACAGAAAAAATACTGGACAAAAAACTGGTAAAATGATGTCACCCTGTCATTGGAGAATTAGTGACTGATCCTTCAGCTTTGGAGGCTCTGCGTCACCCCCTATGTGGCCTTTGCGCAGAACTGTGTCACCCTGGGCAACTTTTACATCACCCCTCTTGGGTATTACGCTGCCTCTCTGCTCTGGATCCTTTGCTGGCTAAGAAATTGACTTTCCTGCCTCCCAGACTCACACCTTGGCTTCCGGTAAGTGAACTTCGAATTCCCTCAGCAGAAACTCGACTTCCCCTCACTGACTGCGTTGCCTCTGCGTCAGCACTGACTAATGAACTCCCTTAAAAATATTAATTATTTTAATAAAGTCACTTCTGGGTGGAATTTCCCAAAATGCTTTCTGGGTTCTTTGGAATGCTTGTGCCCAAGCCTCGCTGCAAAATTTGAGGCTTAGCGCACATCCAATGCTACCCCAAATTAACATGTCTAGGACATTGTAATGAGTGTTTGTAGGATTTGTTGAAATTGTTCGTTACACTAAACATTTAACACATTTAAAAACATAATTGGTTTAGAAACTATTTTGGATTGCAGATTACTGTGGGGTGGTTTCTGAGAAGAGTTCGGATTTACCACAGTGCTCATCATTTTTATATCGA
>APFE030595366.1:0-17275 GCA_000404065.3 Pinus taeda | reverse complement strand
ATTTTTAATGGGTTCCTAAGTCTAAACTTAGGAAAATAAAAATATTAATGGGTATTAATATAAAACTGGGTTAGAAGGTTCTAAATGACATGGATCAAGCCAAATCTAATCTGAGGCATTGATTAGAGATGTAATCTCGGTCGTTGAAGACTTAATAGAAAAAGTATAAGAGGAGGCTTGAGGGTTAGTTGGAGATACACTAGAGTGATCAGTCAGTTCGATTTTCTAGAGCGGGGTTTCCCAAGAGAAATCGAACCAGTGATCAGAGTTGTAGTGAGGGGTAGTGAGTGCATAGCAGAGAGGCAGTGATAGTGTTGGAAGACCAGCGCAGAGGCAAATATGTAGACACAGAGCCAGAAGGAGGCACACAAAGGCCAGTACTGACTTCGCAGAGGGCCAGAGGGCTTGCATGAGTGATGCAGAGGCTGCAGAAGTGACGCAAAGGACCAAAAAGGGTGCAAAAAGCCTAAGAGGGCTGACATAGAGGGTTTCAGGTTGATGTAGAGACAAAGAGGGCTGACACTGAGCCTCAAAGAAGTGCTGGAGAGGGTTTTGTGGAGTAGACTTTCAAAATATCTTCTTTCGAAGATAGGTATTACCGCCAGGTTAATTTCTCTGTAGGGTGAGCCAGTTTGGCACCCAGTTGTACTCAGAAAAGTTGCATAATAAGAAAACCCTCAGAACTGTTGCATCGGTTTTCCCAAGTTGGGTTTTTCCAAGGACAATTGTCCAAAAATAACGGTGTCCCTTATGTGTTTGTCTATTTCTTTCAGTTGTTGATCTGTAGATGGTTGAGATTGCATTGTGTTTATTTGAGTATTTATATGGATAAATAACTGGTTCAGTAATTAACAAGTAGGAGAAATAAACCAGATAGTGCAGAAAATTTCTAATGGGTTAGACTTAGAAATTTCAACATTTTTGCTACTGAAATGGATTTCTACCATACCCATCTGCTCTCTGAATTGAATGAACTTAGCTCTTCCTAGAGCCTTTGTGAGTACGCCTGTTACCCGATCTCCTGTGGGGACATACTATAGTTGTACTACCCCACGCTGAACACAGTCTCTAATAAAGTGACATCTAATATCGATGTGTTTCGATCGATCATGAAATACTAGATTCTTAGAGAGTTTGATACAACTCTGATTATCGCAGTAAACTTGGTCGCTTCCATCCTTTTTCTTAATGAACTCACAAGCAGTTTTCTAAGCCATATAGCTTCACACGTAGCTATGTTGGTTTCCATATATTTAGCTTCTACTAAGCTCAGAGCTACCGACTTCTGTTTCCTGCTGCACCAAGAGATCGTTCTTGATCCAACACTGAAGCAGTACCCAGAGGTACTTTTCCAATCTACTGAACTACCTGCCAAATCTACATCTATGAATCCATTCAATCTGATGTCATCCCCTCGAGAGTATTTCAAGCCATATCTGACTGTTCCATGCACATACCTCAAAATGTGCCTAATTGCTGCCCAATGAACCCTTTTTGGTTCCACCATGAACTAACTAAGGGTGTTGACAGTGAAGCAATGTCTGGCCTAGTGTTTACCAGATACATGAGCAACCCAATGAGTTGTCTGTACAAGGTGGGGTCCACCTCCTTGTCTCCTGATGCATCTATTTTCTTCCAGTTGGTGATCATGGGAGTAGCCATGGGCCGACAATCCTGCATTCTGAATCTCTTTAGAATCTCTGTAGCATATCTTCCTTGCCCAAGGAAGATCTACCCATTCTTCTGCCAAACTTCCAACCCTAGAAAATAATGCATCAACCCCATATCCTTCATGCCGAATTCTGCTTCAAGTTTCTTCTTGTAGTCTTGTATGAGCCTGGATGACCTTGTTAAAAACAAGTCATCCACATATAATACCATAATAAATGGCTCATTCTCTACCATTAAATAGTAGAGATTTGGATCAACATCACTCTTGACGAATCCCAATTGCTACAAGTAACTATCAATCCGACCATACCATGCTCTAGGTGCCTGCTCGAGTCCATACATGGAATTTTTTAACTTGCACACATTAGTTTTCTTTTCATGTGTTTCGAAGCCTTCGGGGTGTTCTATATACACCTCTTCTTCTATCATCTCGTTCGGAAATGTTGTCTTGACATCCATCCGGTGAATCTCCCATCCCATTTGAGTTGCTAGGGATATAACAGATCTGATAGAGGTGTATTGGGCTACTGGGGAAAAGGTGTCTTCATAGCCTATTCCTTCTTTCTGTGTGTACCCTTTTTCCACGAACCTAGCCTTGTACTTCTCTATACTACCATCTTCAGCATACTTGATCTTGTAGATCCACCTTGATCCTACAACTGATCTTTCCTCTAGTCTAGGTACTACTTCCCAGACATCATTCGTCATGATAGAACTATACTCTTCTACCATGGCATCCACCCAAACTTGTTGTTGAACGACTTCCTGAAAGCTAGAGGGTTCTTCAACCTATGCTACCAAGGCCTGGTATCTGTTAGGTCGTCTACACTACCTCTTCTTGATTCTAGGAGCTCCAAAAAACTCCTTAGCGTCCCTCAGTGTCTATTGTACTTCCCTACTGGTTCTACCACTGGTGGTGGGAGGCTCAATCAACTCCTTCTCCTAGTCCCGTCGTTCCATCTGTACAGAACTATCTGGATTTCCTTCTTCTGATGAAATGCTGGTACTAGTCACTGTAGTCGATCCAGGTGTTTGTCCTCCTTGTTGCCCCTACTACTGCTAGACTAATGGAACATCTATTGATTGACCTTTTGCTGGCATCTCTTGAGATTTCTTGAAAGTTCTATCCTCCATAAACTTCGCATCCCGTCTTACTACAATCTTCCTGCTGCTAGGAATGTAGATTTTGTATGCCTTTGAGGGCTCGCTATATCCTACGAGGTACCCCTTTTTTCTAGGCAAGTCTTGGTCATACAACATAGCTTTTGTTGCCCCAACAATAGTTCTATTTTTTCGCTTTGCTACTCCATTCTGCTCCGGATTATATGGAGTTGTCCATTCTCTTTTGATCCCCTCGTTTGCATAGAAATCTATGAAGTCTTTGTCCATATATTCTCCACCATTATCTAAACGCAATACCTTTATCTTTTTCCCTGTCATGTTTTCAACGAGAGCCTTAAGCTCTCTGAATCGATCAAAGACCTCATCCTTGGTCTTTAAGATATAGATCTAGGTTTTTCTAGAGTGATCATCAATAGAGGTGACGAAGTATTGGCCACCACCAAGAGCTCTTGTGGGCATTGGACCACAAATATTTGAATGTATCAATCTCAATACACTTTCTGCTCTATTGTTGCTTATGGAAAAAGATACTTTAGCATACTTCCCTAGAACCCATCCTCTACATAAATCATCATGCTCAGTACGAAGGACTGGAACTCCTGTAACAGTCTCTCTGAGCATCCTCAATGCTCCATGGTGTAAGTGTCCCATTCACCTGTGCCCTAATTCATTTAGTTCCTTTTCACCATTATGACTGTTACCTATCAATGCCATTGGAAACTCGAACTGTAACCTATACAGTCTGTGTCTTCGAGCTCCAATTTGTCTCTTCTTCCAGCTTGGATGTTTGACATATACTTTCTTTCCAATGAAGTATACATCATATCCCTTGTCCTGTAACTAGGACACTGAAATCAGATTCATTCCTAACCCGGGCACATGCAAAAAATTGGTGGCTCGGATTCTAGTTCCTGCTTCTGTCTAAAATGCTATGGTGCTTCTCCCTACAGGAGTACACTTCATTTTGTTTACCATAGTAATCTGGAAGTCCATTTGTTCTTCTTGATGGCTCAAGAAATATTCTCGCACTCCAGTCATATGGGCTAAAGCCCTGTTATCAATATACCAAACATCTGCTGACACTCAACTTGCTAAGCATGCGAATTCTTCTTCTAATCTGGGAGATAATTTGGAGACATCTTGAGTTTGCATCTTTGTGCTATTTTTCTAACAATCTTTGATGTTACCCTGCCCTAGCAACTGCCTACAAAAAATTATGTACCACTAGAAAAACCTCTTCATTGAAGCTTTTGCTGCGCTGCTCCCTCTGCTGCTGACAAATCTCGATCTAAAAATCTTACCTCTATGTCGACTCACTTAGAGAGATATTTCCCTGAAAAATCTAGCCCTCCTGGCCTGAACTGTGCAAACTCTCTAGGGATTCGAATTGTTGCCTCTGTAGGAATTTCGAATTTCCTTCTTCCTTCAACACTAGGTCTTATCGCTTTGTTCTTATTGCTTCACCTACTGCTCTGATAACATGTTAAAATTCCTAAACCCGGAATCCCTACTACAACAAACTGATATTACTTCTCCTACTTGTTAAACCATACAAGTTATTTACTGTGTTCTACAATCAATATCGAAGTAAATACAACTACAACATTCACTATTTAAAATAATATGGCAAAACAAGAAACTGAACAGGAAAAAGATACAACACAATGACATAATTATTTTTGGACAAATGTCCTCGGAAAAACCCAATGCGAAGAAACCGGTGTAGCAAATGAGGGTTTCTTTATTATTCTTCAGCAAAATTCTCATGTATAAGATACAACCAGCAGAATAGAAGAGGATTCTCTGTGAGAAATTTTACAGACACTTCTTGACAAGTTTTTGATCTAGGAGAGGACTTGTTGCCCCCTCTGCGTCTCACTGCGTCAGTCCCTGTGTGAGAACTACGTTATCCCAGCGTCACACTGCCTCTATGCCATTCTCTCCGTCACGGCCTCTACGCTGTCCTCCTTCTGCTCTGTGTCCTCTACTCCTAATCTCCAAACTAATGTTGATGCCCTCCCTCTCTCCTTCTCACCTACAACTCTCACTTTGATTTGATTTTCTTGTGTCGAACTTTGACTAGTGAGAAAATCAATCTTACTCAGGTAACTGAGTATCTGCCTCTGGTGTATTTTCCAAATTCGCCTCGATGTCCTTCTTATAATCTTCCAGTTGAGAACCCACAACCCAAATTTGATTCTAATCAATGGATCAGATCATTTGGACTCGATCTTCGTCTTCTTCTAGAAGTTAAACACACAGTTGAGATTAATACCCATTAATTATTTCCTAAGTTTACAGTTAGGGTCCCATTAAAAATAATTAATTATTTTAATAAAACTATCTCTGGGTGGAATTTCCCAAAACGATTTCTTGGTATTGTGGAATGCATATGTCTAAGCCTCCTTGCAAAATTTGAGACTTAGAGCACATCCGATGGTACCAAAAATCAACACAATCATGATGAATTTGGTAAAAAAAAACAAAAGTTTGACTAAACATTTCCTAAACTAGTGCCCAACTAGCATTGAAGGGCTTGGAATTTTGGTGCAAAGGATGAATTCAACATGCACTGAGCCGAATTGGCCAAAGGAAACTAAACGTAGTCTTCCATGGTTGAAAATAGGCATCTTTTAGAAATTGAGGAAACATAAAAAATTTTGAAAAGTTGAAAAATAATGTTATTGGTGACATGGAGGTAATGTGTCAAGTGATGTGGCAGTGCCACCATAGCAGTGACAATGGCCATGTGTTAGGCCATGATGGTGAGTTCCTTGTTTGTGAAACTGTAGTGCTAAACAACACTTGTGACTCTGCTGAATAGCTTGAGCAACAACAAAGTTTTTCAAATGATCAAATGCCCCTAAAATGAGAGCCTCACCTCCAATTTATAGCTAACCATCCCTCATGCTCTTTGTAGGGTCCACCCATCAAATTCCCTCTCTCACCCAATTCAAATTCCTCCAAGGGGTGCGTATTCCCTCGCAGTGGCCCCCACTCTCCACTTCCCATCGAATTTCCTGGATTTTCCTTTTTCACCCACTTTTCCTAAAGTTTATGTGCCAAATATTTATTAACTGCTAAAAATTGCAAAATTGAGAATTCCCTTAGAAAAATTATTAATTGGGGACATGATAGAGCCCCTCATTGATTATACTTTATCTTCTTGGACACATCCTCAGGGGTTTTCTTACTCCATCACCTCGCCTCTCTGATGTGACCATCACATTGAGCAACCTACTTGTTGCACTCCTTCCTTCCCTCACCCTTCACTCCCCTCTCATCACAATCTTGTGACACCTTCAAAGCATGATATTACAAGATATGATTGTGATAAGGAGTCCTTCTGAGTGATCTTTCATTCCATCATTGTGTACTTAGAGGGAAAGCCCTACACTTCTAGAATGACCTATCCCCTGTGAAAATTTTTGAATCTAAAACAACAGAAAACCCTACTTCAATTACTGGTTTACAATCTCCTACATGTTCCTTACATTAACAAGTTATTTAATTGCATAAACATCGAAGTAAACACTATTGCAGCCTTCACAAATATGCAGATCATGCACTGAAATAAACTGAGACAATAACACAAGGGACACCATTATTTTTCGACAATTGTCCCCAGAAAAACCCAATTCGAGAAAACCAGTGCAACATATAGAGGGTTTGTATTATTAAGTAGATTTCATGAATACAACTAGGGTGCCAGAAATGGCTCACCCAATAGAGAATATCCTTCGCAATAGTACCTCTATCCATAGACAGATATTCCGGTGAATCAACAAGCAGATGATCAAACCCCAAAGCGACTCTAGTTGTTGCCTATGTTGGACAGTGAAATCTGCTCCAAGCACTACTCTGGAACTATATCACTCCTCCAGAAGCCGTATCACCCTATCTCGGCTCAAAATCTGTTGATATGCTCCCAGTGTGCCCCACAAAACCTCCCCAACACTGCCTTTGAGGCCTAGCATTAGTCTCTACGGCTTCTACGTCTTACTGTGTTAGCCCTCTACGTCCTTTGCGTCAACTTTATGGTCTCTGCGTCAACCCTTCTAGGTCCTGTGTTGTCTCTCCTGGCACTGCACTGCCTCTCTGCTATGTATTCTTCAGCCTCGGATGAAAATCCCTTGTTGAAGTGCCACTCACTACAACTTTGATCACTAAATCGATTTCCTCAGCAAACCTCACCCCAGAAAATTGAATTCTTTGATCACTTGGTGCGTCTCCAGCTGACCCTCAAACCTCCTCTTATACCTTTCTTGTTGATGAATCAATGACTGAGATTAAGTCCCTAATCAACAACTAATATTAGAACTGGTTTGATCCTCATCACTTAGAACTTTCTCACCCACATTTTATTAATACACATTAATATTTTTATTTTCCTAAGTTTAGACTTAGGAACCCATTAAAAATGTTAATTATTTTAATAACTCCTTATTCAGGTGGAATTTCTCAAAACGATTTCTGGGTCTCGAAGATCTCATGTGCCTTAGCCTCGCCACCAATTTTCAAGGCTAGAGAGCATGCGATGCTACCTAAAATCAACACTCCCTCTTAGCGAGGAATGTGCTCTAGCAATGCTTCACCATAGAAGCATCACACTGATCCTCCGTATCGGTCCCCTGTGTTGATGCTTGGCCTGCTGCCCCACATCCACTGCATTGTTGCTTCCTGTACTGCTGCCCCACATCCACTGCACTGTTGTTTCCTGTACTGCTACCCATGACACTGCCACTACTACATCTATACTGCAACTCCCTCTCAAAAAGTTGCCTCATGCTACCCATAGCACTGCCATTGCTAACTGTTGCACTGCAACTCAGTTATCGAGAAGTAAGTAACTGACTTCACCCAAACACTGACATCCTGGTTAGTCTGGAAACCTCGGATGCTTAAGCTACCTCTACTGCTATCCTGTGCTTGCTATGTTGCCACTGCGCTGTTGCAACCTCTTCTGTGCCTCTCACACTGCTACAACCTCCATTATGCTGCTACAGACTTCTGCACTCTAGCATTGCCTTGTCGCTCCATCACACCTTTCTCCACCTGACACCCATCATTTTGCTACTGTCGTTAAGGGCTCCCATAGCCAAATGTAATCCAAGAGTTTGGGCACCTTAAGGATCTTGCCCCCATCATGTAGTCTTCTCGACTACAACTCAATATCACCCCACCTCTTCTCTAGAGGCACATGAACACTCATGGCACAATCGTCACCAGTCTCGACATCCTTCTCTGCCTTTGTTGGAGCAGCCTTTGAGTTAGAAGCTTCTCCCTTGCCTTTCTTCGTAGGGCACTGAGAGGCATAATGTCCCAGCTCCCCACAATTGAAGCACTTGACCTTGGATATGTCTTTCCTCTTCCTCTTTTGTAGCCCCTGTTGTCTCATTGATGCGAGAGTTTCAACCTCCTTCTCCTCCTTGATTCGAACTCCCTTACCACTACTCCATGCCTTGGTCAATCTCCTGAGCTCTTCCTGTCGAAGAGCTGCCCACATCTCCTCCCAACTGGGGAGAGTTCCTCTACCCAAAATGCTTTAGACAAACGTCTCCCACTCCTCGGAGACTGCATTCACGATAGTCTTGACCATGAACTCTGGGTCTAGTGTAGACCGCACGGAAGTAAGTTGGTTGCAAATGCCTTGCAACCTAAGAAGGAATGGATGTATCTCCTCTCCTTTCTGTATTTGATACTACCTCAGGTGATTCTCCAATAACATCTCCTGCTGCACGGAGGAGCCCTAGTATAAGGTGGTCAGTGTCTGCCACATCTCCCTTGTTGTGTTCTCAGCAATATGTGGTATTACATGATCCTTGACCCCATCTAGGATCATGCATTTTGCTATTGCTTGGGCCTCCTCATACTTCTTGGCTACATCATCATCAACTGGGACAGCTACTACTCTCCAGGCATAGTCCTTGATGTGATGGTTATCCAGGATTGCCAGGATCCTGGCCTTCCAGATGACAAAATTGGAAGCCCCATCCAATCTATCCTAATCCCTCAATCCGTTCACTTCCATCTCTGCTCCTCTTCTCTAGACTCCCTCTGAGTCATGATTTCCCTCTCGGAAATCCTCCGGCTAACTATTGAATCAATCCTCTCCAATCCTCCTTTGTTGCTACAACTCGGATCTAGATTTCTTGGCTAGAAATCTGTCGAGGTAGTGCTTCCCTCTACCTTGGTTCAGTCTCCTTAGACACTATTCTGCACCAACAGAAACAGTGTCCTACCAACTCCTCAAATCAAAATCTGCACAGCTCCCTTAGCCTCAGCAACTCAAAGAATCTGAGCCCTTCAAGCTCTATGCAATCTTTGAGTGGGCTGAATCTACTCCTCCTAGCCAACTACATCAATCCTTCCTAGCTTAGAAAGATGACATGGATTTGTGTGAGCCTGAATTGCCCTCCTCTGCCTCTGTGTTGGCCCTGATGGTTGATGCAGCTACTGCATGGGCTCCTCCCAGCTACTATGTCTTCCTCTCCCAACTCAGAATGCTAACGCAGGCACTGCGTGAGCCTCTGTGTCACCTCTTCTGCACTATGTCACTCCTCCTTCTGTCTCTTCGGCTCTGGAACAATGTCTCTTGGGACAATTGCTTCTCTGCTGCAAATTCTCAGATTTCTCGACTGGTGTCTTCAGTCATCTATGATCTGCAATCACTCTAATACCATGTGAAAATTCTTGAATCTAACACATCAGAAACCCCTACTGCAATTACTGGTTTACAATCTCCTACTTGTTCTTTACATTAACAAGTTATTTAATTGCATAAACATCGAAGTAAACACTATTGCAGCCTTCACAAATATACAGATCATGCACTGAAGTAAACTGAGACAATAACACAAGGGGAATCATTATTTTTCGACAATTGTCCCCGAAAAAACCCAATTCGGGAAAACTGGTGCAGCATATAGAGGGTTTGTATTATTAAGCAGATTTTGTGAATATAACTAGGCTGCCAGAAATGGCTCACCCAACAGAGAATATCCTTGGCAGTAGTACCTCTATCCGAAGACAGATATTCTGGTAAATCAGCAAGAGGATGACCAAACCCCACAACGACTCTGGTTGTTCCCTATGCTGGACAGCGAAAGCTGCTCCAAGCACTTCTTTGGAACTGCGTCACTCCTCTAGGAGCTGCGTCACCCTATCCCAGCTCAGAATCTGTTGATCTGCTCCCAATCTGCCCCACAGAATCTCCCCAATGCTACCTCTAAGGCCCATCGTCAGCCTCTGCGGCTTCTATGTCTCACTGCATCAGCCCTCTGCATCCTCTGCGTCAGCTTTACAACCTCTGCGTCAGCCCTTCTAGGTCTTAGGTTGTCTCTCCCAGCACTGCACTGCCTCTCTGCTATCTATTCTTCAGCCTCGAATGAAAATCCCTTGCTGAATTGCCCCTCATTGCAACTCTGATCACGAACTCGATTTCCTCAGCAAACCTCGCCCCAGAAAATCGAATTCTTTGATCACTTGGTGTGTCTCCAACTGACCCTCAAGCCTCCTCTTATACTTTTCTTGTTGATGAATCAACGGACGAGATTAAGACTCGAATCAATGACTAAGATTAGAACTCACTTGATCTTCGTCACTTATAACTTTCTCACCCATATTTTAATAATACACATTAATATTTTTATTTTCCTAAGTTTAGACTTAGGAACCCATTAAAAATATTAATTATTTTAATAACTCCTTATCCTGGAGGAATTTCTCCAAACAATTGCTGGGTCTTGGATATCTCATGTGCCTTAGCCTCTCCACCAATTTTCAAGGCTAGAGCACATCCAATGCTACGCAAAAGCAACATCCCCCAGCTCTTATGGCTTCCTTTTACATCAAATGGAGATCGTGTTTTCCCACTTCCCACCCACTTCACCTGCCATGTAATTATGTCTGCATTCACTTTAAGTTTTGTTTCATGATTAATCATACTGGAAAACATATGTATAGTGATATCATGATATGTTGGTTGCACTGGCTTTATGATTACACTTAGTATTGCCCTTACCATATGCATGTTAGGGTAGGATACATTACACGCTGATTTCTGCATTAAAACATGTCATATGATATGTCTCATGATAGATTAGTTGCATTAAGATTTAAAAACTACATTTGAAAGATTACTTCTATGAGTCGATTTTATGAGTCTAATCCAAGCTTGTGCGATCATGAGACGTCGAGAAATCATGTTGCCTCGTGTTTTTCACCTATGATATGTGCAGGTAGTAGGTCTACGGTAGCCAAGAGATTGTTGGAGTTCTCGTGACCTCTGGTTCGAGCAACTTCGTCCACTTTTCCGAGAGATCATGTACAAGTTGGAGCCAGATGTCACCCACCATTTTGTGGGTGATGTCCCTAGGAGAAATCATTTATCCAATATGGTCCTCAGCCAGCAACCAACAACTAGCTCATTATGCCATTTCTCCACCACCTGAGCCAACCATGTGGTCCCTCACCCATTTGTAATGATCATATATTTGAAGGTGGGCCTCCCGAACCTAAAGTCATGCCTTGTCATTTGGTAATTGAGTGTTGTAGTTTGCTTATCATGGATACTTCCGGGCATGGATTAATGGGGTGATTCAACAGAAAGAGTGGGCTAGATCTGTGCTCTTGTCCCCAGACCTCTTTTGGATGTTAACCTTGGAACCTAGTCCCGTGGGATCTCTTTTACTGACCTTTGGGCTTTAGGGATGATACTACATGGGAAACCCTGATTTTGGTTGCATGGTCCCACTCCCTCATCCACATATATCACTCCCCTTCCACTCATTATAACCCCATTCATCATTTCTCCCACCTGGGTCCACATTCCTCCACTGGCTCCACATAGGGTTAGCCTTCCCCCCTCCCCTTGCCCACACCTTGGGTAGGGCCTAGAATGATGCTCCAAAGGTTGATGTAGCTGAAAAGAAAAGTAAAATCATAACTGATCACATTCAACAAGAAGATGTACCACAAAATGCAAAAGATGGCTGAGAAAATCACATTTAGCACGTGGGCAAAAGCCAATGCATGAGCTCTACCCCATCATGATGGCCATCACCTTGGTTCCTATAGGCCTATTGTGTTGTACAACAACCCCCCCATTTCTAAAAACTTTTACACAAAAATTTTAATAAGAAATGGGTCCCTTTTTAAAATAAACTTAGTGAGATTTGTAATTTGATAAATAAAACTGGTATTAACCTCATTATAAGAAAAACCTTTATCAAAAGGCCCAATGTAAGTAATTCATTTTATAAAGCCATTTGAATAAAGTATAAAGTGTTCCTTTAAAAAAACATCATAAATAATTCTACATTGCGATAAAGTGATCGGAGATCGCGTATCGCAATGATAAAGGGATACACAAAAAGTCCTCATCATATCCTCCGATCCGATAAAGGTAATCGCAATCGGCAATCGGAGGTATCATATGACAAAGAGCTAAAACAAGCCGAATCCCCGATTGTGATCAGAAAATAAGACGCGCATATCAAGAAGAAAAGATTCGCGAAAAAGGTTTGCACGCACAAGTCTTTTAAAGTTAATGAATCAAACAAATTTAACGAAAACACACCCCGCCCTATTATAATATCACTTTATCGCAATCGGAGATATTCGTTGCAAGTAATGAAGCCTTACCCTTTTGAAACTCCCGAATGCGATTTGCGATTTATCGCCGATCACCGATCGGGGAAATCCAAAGACACGCTTGAGATAATCATTCAATATATGATCGATGAGACAGGTATTTATGGTATTTATTCATCACGATTGGCAACTTGAACGGCTATTAATTTCACAGTTAAGAGTAAATCCTTCAAAGATTTCACTGGTGGTGGTTCTTAATTGCATCCGACTTATCATATGTCAATTGCCTTAATTCTGTTCATTTTCATATTGGCTTTCAGCAGCAATATCCTTGTGTTATGGTTTGTTCAGAGTTTCTTTGAACTCATGAATCCGGAGAAGACGGGGAAGAAATCTAAGAAGGCCAAGGCAACTCCTGTAGCTAAAGAATCAGAACCGAGCAAGAGGGGACTAATATCAGATACAACATGCCTCAGTCTGGGAAATGTGAGCTAGGAAAGTATCTACAATTTGAGAGAAGTAGAGGAGCCCGAAGAATTGGAAGAGGAAGCCATAGCCGATTCCTCCAGCAAATAAGAAGGAATTCTCAAAGAACTGGCCTGTTCATACCTTCACAGGATAGCAGCGCGGGCCAAAATTTTGCCATACACTAATGTGGTTAGATGGGTCGTCGAGAAAATCCCAACTTCAGACAAAACATTTTCCACGGTTGATGGAAGAATATTTGAGTCATTTAAACCTGAAGATCTTAGCCAAATGTATCATCTACCTCCGCCCGAGAAGCGCTATAACAAGGCATTCTTGGAAGCATTTGCAAAAGAAAATGACTTGGAATCGGACCCGATCAGACACTGGAGGCATTTTCCGAAGAAACATAAGCATGAGTCATCGGATAAGTATTCTGTTGATTCATTAGCCTCTCCTTATTGCTATGCTGGAGCTATGATGTGTAGACTATGGGGACAACATGATTCTGCAAGATTTACTATAGATTTGGTCCCGTTAATGGAAGCTGCGATTCATGGTTATGTTATGGATTGGACAAATATTCTATTTGATAGAATAACCACTAAGATACTAGAATACAGAAGGAAAGCGTATACAACTTCTCGAACCATTCCTCCTTTTTACTACAGTGCATATATTCTTAACATCATTTGTTTTAATTCTGAATACCCCGTACTTGGATGGAAGTGGGCTTCCCAAGATCCTAATCCTATTCATATCTATCACAAACTGTTGCGGAAGGCCCACTATAAGAATCACTTGTACAAAATTTGCAATGGTTTTGTCCTACTTGTATACTATTCTATCTTCAATAAGCCTGCCCCCAGGATATCTCAGGAAGCAGCAATTGACCTAACAGCAGTGGGTAGCTGGTTCGGAAAGGAAAAATTCACTTATGTAAGGTTTTTTGGCAATCTTACCAAACCCCGTGTTTTTCCTCTATATGTTTCTGATAAACTGTTAGCCCGAGAGTTAGCATATCAGATAATAGTTGAAGAAACGTCAAAAACCCTGAGGGATTCCATGAAACATATGTGGCCTGCTTTCCCCCTACGGTGTAGCGTTTTTATCTTACATGATTATAAACATGCAGAGAAAGAGGCAGAGAAGATTCAGATGCTAAATCTTGCCACCATTCCAAATAGGCAATATGACCCAAGGAAGGTTGCCTATAATGTTACTTCTCAAGCTAAACTTACCAGATTTGATCATGAAGTAGACGACTTTGATGATTTGTTTGCTTCAGCTGGAATATTTTATCGAGTTAAAAGATTGGCTAGTATCAAATATGGAGAAGAGGGACTAGAAAAATTCAATAGGCTTAGAGCCCAGAGGTTGCAAACTCTGCCTTTGGATCTGTTGACCACTACGTGTCAACTACTCATAGCAGTACACCCCCTTTTTTGCACAAAAGGGATAGCGCTTGATCGACGTGTCCGTGCCATTCGACTATCATCATCAGCCCGATCATGTTATGTTGTAAACCCAGGCTGCTTGTGTAAATTTGTAAATAATCTTAGCAAATCTGAGTCATGTATGTAAATTGCCTAGGCAAACCTAATTTTCTAATGATAATCTACGTTCCGGAAGGTTTTTTGTCTCATCGATCCATGATCAGCAGAGTTTTCCTTCAGCCTAACCCCAAAGTCGAAATGAATTTTGTCATTAGAATCTTATGGAAATCCTAGTGTGCTTCGAGTCTATGTAAAAGTAATTTGGAAATAATTCTAACTATTGGGTTAGGTTATTACAAATTGCTTGATCTGCTAGATTATGTTTGTGTCGCAGAACTGGGTGGTCTATGAGGGTCTATGTCAAATGGGTTTTCCCCCTTGAGATGTAAAATTGTAAAAGTCATGATGTAAAGTGTCTTGAGCGTTAGAAAATGTTTTAATCCCCTCATAAGTCCTAAGTCCTATGTCCTAGGTGATTTTTCCAAAGGCTAAGTTCAAGGATCCAAAAATAAAAAATTAAAATAATAAAAAACAATAAAAAAATTAAAAAAATTAATAATAAATTTAAAAAAAGTAAAAAATAACTAAAAAATAAATAAATAAAATTTAAAAAATAATAAATATTTTGAAAAATAAAATAAAATAATAAGGAGTCAAAATTTTGAGAAAATGAATGCAAGATTTTAATTTTTTAATATATCAAAATGCGTTTAAAATTTCGACGGATGAGATTGAAAGAGATTTTGATCCTCATTGACGGTCGAGATTAGTTTGACATGGATCACTCGAACTAGCCGTTGGGAATTTTTCTTTTAAATAGGGTGTTAGGGGTCATTTGAGATCATTCGATCTTAGAGTCTGGTGCTAAAGAAAGCTCTCTTTTAGTCATTTTTTGTGCAATAAAGAAAGACTTTGGGGTTGAAAATCTTGCTGGTGTTACTCTTCTGGAAGCGTTGTAAGATGTTTTATTTTTCTGCATAATTTTATTTTCAGCCATTGATAATAGCTTGATGAATATTGATTTAGGCATAGGTATCTTGTCTGATCTCTGGGGTTTGAATGATAGTTTAATTTCTGAAATATAATGGCAGGTATCTGCATTTGATTTGAATTTCACTGTTGTTTTCTCCCTCTATGTTAATGGTTGATTTAAGTTGTGCAAGATATCCTTAATTTTGAGTTTACTAGGGGTTAGGGGAAGTTCTCAGTTGAACCAGCCAACTCCTAGATTGCGTTTTCTGAAACAACCCAACCAGTTTTGATCCCGGGCTTATCATTTGAAATTTTTTTTATGAATGCATGAAGGGTTTTCTGAAGCATCTCACATTAAATTTAAAATTCTGAAAATATTTCTGTGGATTATTGATAAATCTGACTGCTTAGAGTTGTTAATATAAATACTATACTTATTTAGTTGATTTAGGGTTTTCAGTTTTGTTTCTTGCATGTATTATTTTTGGGTGTTCTGTTTTTTTTGCCATTGCAGGTTGCAGGTACAGGTTTTGAGAAAATTTTCAGGGTTTCCATCAGGTAATCTGGAGCAGGAAAGATTTAAAATCTTGATCAAGTTTCTATACTACGGGTTTGCAAGCTGCATTTTCATTTTTCACTGTTGCTTGGGTTTTATCGCTGCAAAAAAAATTTTGAATTTTTTTTTAGGGGCCACAGTTTTTCGTTGCTGCCATACTCTCTGCCACTTCTCTCTTTCCATGCAAACAACTGCTCATTAACGTTGCTTATCCAGATCCACGTCCTTCTGCCCCTACCCATGCTGCGTCATTCCAGCTATACACTCCTTACTCCTCACCCTGGCTCTTCCATTTCGTAGCCAGCATTCTCATTCCTACTCCAGCTTCTTCATCGCCTACCATCCCGCAGCCATTTAATCCATTCTCCACGCTGCATCTCTGCTACTCTGTACGCTGCCCCTTTCCAAGTATTCCTGCAGCAAAAGCATCCCCACGCAGCCTCCATCAAACCTGCAAACTCCAGCCATCTTCACGCAGCTTTTTGCTTACATTTGTCACTCCTTCATCTTATGCGTTGTCAGCCTCAACGTATTTCTGCCCTCCCTTCAAAACCTGCAGTTCTTCTCTAATAGTCGTTGCTAGATCCATCCATTGCTCCATTTCGCATGAGCACCATCTCCAGATCCACGCAATCACCATTTCCCACTTGCGTCCACCTCCACGCGTTACCTTTCCTCACTGCTTCTCCACAACTCCACCGCTCCTTCGACCTGCATCTTCTCCTTTTCTTCATTTTCCATCACTGTCCATTTTCGTTCCGTTCAAACCCTCATTCACTGCTCCTCTCGCTGCGTATTATCACACCATCCAGCCTCACCCTCTCCATGTTGCCTCATGATTCTCCTCTCTGGGCAGCCTTTTCCTTCACACAGTCACATCTCTGCTCGCCCCTGCTCCATTCCTTGCTCCAGATCCGCAGCGCGTGCTATTCCGCCGTCATAAACCCGCAAAAACGACAGCAATACACATTCGATTTTCTTTGTTAAGTATGGGTATGATTAAGTCTTAGCGTATTCATAGGTTTCATTTGAATTTTGATTTACACATAGATATTATTTGGGTCTTGTTTATTTTCTTTGTTGTTCACATTAGTTCTTTTTAATTAGATTTTAATTTTTTGGTTTAGTTTTAGGCTAGTTTAGATTTTCATTTTATTTTAAATTTAGGTCTGAGTTTTATTATTTAGATATTAATTTTCATTTTGTTTATTTAGGTTATATGTATATTAAATTTAGGACTTTATATGAAAAAAAAAAAATTATAAAAACAAAAAGTTAAAAAAGGTTAGTTTTTTTTTGGATTTATTTAGATTTAAAATTAGATTTAATTTTTAAAGTTTGATTTTAAAATAATATCAAAAAAATCATAAAAATTAAAAATTAAAAAAGGCATAATTTT
>APFE030595365.1:1830-30088 GCA_000404065.3 Pinus taeda | reverse complement strand
AGGGGGCAGGGGCGCGGGGTGTGGGTGAAAGGGGTGAGGGTGTCAGTAAGGAGGGAGGGTGGTAGGGGGAGAGTAGGACCAGACCTTTTCGTATCAATGCAAGATGTTCTAGCTATACAAGGGGTAGAGCAAGATATCTGACGAGAAGAAGTTCTATCAGCGCTCTCATTTTAAGTGAGTGTTTCCAAAAAGATTGCTTGAAACATATGGATTTCAAATTTGCATTAGAAAGCAGGAAGAGATATTTGTCAATGAATAAAAGCATGCAAAATTCATATTTAGTTGGGTGCATGCAATCTACATTGTCAGGTTATGATTATCATATTAGGACTTTATTTATTTGTAGAAAAGATTTCAAAATGTTTCATTCGATTGGGAATTTTCATCTCTCGATAATTCTAGAAAATTTGGAAAAGGATCCCACATTTTATTCTGAAATACGTCATAAAAGACAGTTTGGGCCATTATCAAATACTACAATTTCATGGATGAAATATTTCTTTTCAAAGCATGGAGAGTGTATGCCAAATAGAGAGATAATACATATTCTAGATAATTTTTCAAGACGAGAAATCTACAACTTATATAAAGAATATGCAGAAGCTGCTGAGGGACATGGCCAGTTTATTACATATCAATATTTTGTGAAAGGATGGAAGAAAGAATTCAACAATGTCTGTATTCCTAAGAAGACAAGGATGGGGATTTGCAGTACATGTGCTTCTCTTAAATGAAAAAGGGACAAATGTGAAGGGTCAGAAAGAGGTAAGCATTCATAAATTTAAATTTTAAAATTGTATAGTCATCAACTATAAAAACATATTTCTTAATGAATTTCTTTTATGTTTTGTAGATTTAATTGTCAAAGAACTTCAGGAGCATCGTGAACAACAAACAAACGAAAGGAAGAAGTTGTACAAGCATCGAAAGAAGTGTTATAATAATCCAAATAAATATTTGGGTTTGATAATTGATGGTATGGACTATAAGAAAAAACTTTTACCACATTTTGTTTGCACACCCAAAAATTTACAAGAGCAAATTTTTATTTAGTTTCACTTGGTCGGTTGTAAGGTCTTCAATGGGAAAATGTTGCCAAGGGTGTACTTCACAGCTCCAAATATTCATAATGATGCAAATCTGACCATAACCATAATTCATGAGTGATTTTCATTGGTTTGGTAACTTCCTGAAGTTTTGTATCACAATTGGACAACACTTGCCGTGAAAACAAAAATCAGGTTGTTTTTGGATATCTAAACATGCTTGTTGAATTGAGAATTTTTCAAAAGGTAAAGGTTGGTTTCCTTATTCTTGGGCACACTCATGACCATATTGATCAGATGTTCAGTCATTTTTCAGTCACATTGAGGAGGAAGCAAGTTGGGAGCTTGCCATCACTAATTGAATGTCTTCAGAAATCATATATGCTAGAGCCTACTTTTGATGTGTTGGAAGAAACTGTTGACATGCGAAGGTTTATTCTGGGATCATATGGTGAGGGGAAATGCTTTGAACAACTTAATGGCATTAGCTTCCAAGATCAATTTTGTATCAAAAAAATTGATGGGAAAACACTAATATGGGGCAAGAAGTATTCAACTACTGCAGAATGGGCACCATCATCAGGTTTGCAATTTTTGAAGTTCATTCCAGATCATCCAATATTTACGTCAAAAATATTGTTATTACAATCAGTTGGTGAAGTTCAGAATGCACGCAGACAAAATAGAGATATAAATTATTCTGATTGCCTAGAAGAAATTAAAAATGTATTAGATATACATATGAGTACTTTGAAATTATTGATTCAGTTTGGTGGGAGTCATTTTTCAATAATCAAAGTAATATCATTTCAACAACAACAAATGAAGATATACCTTTGAAAAATCCATTTATTTGGCCACAAAATATGTCGAATGAACATGAAGAAATAAACATTGTTGAACATTAACAATCTCAAGGTATTATTAATTCTTCACAGGCAGAGGAAAGAGATATGTATATTGGTTCCAGAAGATCTCGTGCACAACATGAAGCCATCGAAGACATTTACAGGTGTGAAGGAGGGTTGTATGATTGCAGTGCTAGCAGATGGAGATCCCAATGCCTATCCATTCTGGGTTGCTAAAGTTATAAAGGTTTTTATAGAAAATGAGGATGTTACAAGTGTTGAAGTACATTGTTATGCCACAAATACACACCCATTCAATGGTGTGTATAAGCCAGAGATGGTAGTTGAAAAAAATGGCAAAAAGAGAAAAATAAAGGGTATAAAGATAAATCACCGCTGCACAGACATATTAAAATTGGAGGATTTTGACATACTTGTTTATGACTTCAATTTAACAAAGAGAGGAACTCTTTGCTTCAAGACGATAGAGATTTTGAAAAGGTTGTTACCAGAAGGAACAATGTTGAGATGGGAGTCTACTGAAACCAGTCGTAGATCTAGAAGAATTTTGAAACCTGAAATGATGGGCATGCATGTGGACTCAGATGGGGCACTAGTTGACGAAAGAGAAGAATATGGAACATCTTCGTCAACATCCAGTCACTCATCTGAAGATGTGAATTCTGATGGTGTGCAAGAAAATATGAGTGATTTTGAATGATTGTTAAGACAATTTATCTAACTGAGGTATGCATTGTATCTTGTAATAAAATTTTTGATTTCCATATGGTGTTAAATGAGAATTTATGAGTCATTTTTATGTTGTTGGATCATTTTACTAACATTTTTTTAAAATTTTGAAGATTGACCCTAAAAAAAAATCATTGTTCCAGTATAATCACTTTTTCGTTTTCAAGCCGTATTTGCACGAAAATTTTGTTTTCACTGCCATTTTTAAAACATGTTCAAAATTGTCCCTAAAAAAAAGCATCATTCCAGTATACACACTTTTCGTTTTGAGCACTGTTTTTGGTGTTTTTTTGGCCTTTTTTGGCCAGAGTTCCCATTTTGAGTTTATAGTTCCCGTTTCAAAGTTTACATTGTTCCTTGGTGGTTTTCATCTCACTTGTCAATTTTTTTCATGGGAAAACATCATCTTCTCATGCTTTCATGGTCCCCAACAGGCCTATTCTATGTGGCAACATCATCGAGTCACCTTTGTTCAGAGCATATGTGATGAGTCATCTTTGCATCCATGGAGTTTGTTTCGCATCCCATTGTATCATGTCACAATATTCCATCCATCTTTTCATACCATTCATCCCGTGTCACCAATTTTGTTCTTCAATCATACTGTCCACCATCCCCTCCAGAGTTAAGTTAGTCACTACTAGGTCAACCATGCACTTTATACTCTGACAAGGGAAGTCAATTGTTTGTCCCTCAGTCCCATTTTCCCTATTTTCCCTGGTGTCATTCCATCTGTCACGTTACTATTTTCTCTCTTTCCTTAGTTGAGGATCCTCATTGCCTCACCTATGGCATGCCCTATTCTGTCAAAACCATCACATCTATTCCAGAAGAACGACCTAGAGGGCGATGTATCTTGGTTCCCACTTCCATTCTTATTTGGTGCCTCGAATCAAGCAAAGGGACTCATTATTTCCCTTTGACTTGGTCCTGTCATGCTCATGATTCATACACTTGATGTTCCAGTGATGCATCAGATTGTACCAGTGATTCCTGGGTGTGTGTGGGATGTTTCAGACCTCATGAGGGGGTGGTCCTTCAGGTAGCCCCCCATATGCCCGGATGAATTCCTATTATGCTACAACCTTAGAGGTAGTTCCATAGATTTTATGGGTTTGGTTCATGTCACTTGTGGCGCTCATAACATGCATGTCTCCTTTAGATGATCCATTCATTTTTGCAGAGACCTTTCCTATTCAGTAGGGATTCTTTGGTTGTTATACCCTCCCTACCACCTAGGTTTTGAGGGAAGGGCCATTAAATCTCATGTAATAAGATGTTATTTAGTCTTGGATCATGTTTTTACCATGCGCATTATGTATATGGGATACATTGTATTAATTTATGGCTCATTTATGCCAGCATGTCATGTACCATTCAACATGTAATTTAGTGCTCAGTTTCATTTTTTCTGGGTGCATTATTATTTTTTGTACTGAGTTATCTCGGTGGGTATAGGTATGCCTCCCCTGCCTCACTGAGATAAGGCACCATAACATAAAAGGAGACTTACATCAACCACCAAAAACTCATAGCGCCCATACCTTGTATGAAATGCAATCTTGTAGATCTCTTCTTCTTTGATGCACACTTGATGATAACATGATCTCAAATCAATCTTCAAAAATACTACAACTTCCTTCATCTGATCAAATAAGTCATCAATGCACGACAATGGATACCTGTCCTTGATAGTCACTTTTTTCAAGTTCCTGTAATCACTTCGCAATCTAAGAGAATAGTCCTTCTTTAAAAATGACATTGGTTCACCCCAAGGAGATACACTTGGCCTCATGTATACCCTATCAAACATCTCCTTAAGCTTCAACTTTAGTTCCACCAATTCTAGAGTACTCATCTTGTATGGTTCCTTAGATCTTGGTGTTTCTCCCAACATCAATTCAGTAGAAAATTACACATTTCTATGAGGAGGAAACTTCGGAATATCTATAGGAAACACATTGTAAAACTACTGCAAAACATGATACCTCCTCAGGATTTCATCATCCTCATCATCCTTTCCTTTGTCATTAGAAATATGAACTGCAAACAATACACATCCCTTCTTATGACCATGGTTTTCCTGCATAGCTATAACCATTCTCACTAATGTAGGCTTCTTCTTTCCCTATAAGATTCTTCTTTCCCCATCATAATATAGGCACTCAATGACCTTGTCATAGAAGTATACCTTAGTCTTGTGAATGAAAAACCAATCCATGCCCAAAAGCATGATATATGAACCCAAAGGGACCACATATATATGTGCTGATGTAGGCACACCATTAAGATCAAATGCATAAGATATCACCCAATGATGAACTCTTCTCTTGGTTCCTGTAGCCAATTTCACTAACCAAGATTTTGCATGCACTTCCTTATTCAATCGACACTGATCCACTAGGTTAGGACTAATATAGTTATATTTAGATATAACTTCATTCAAAATAGAAACAACTTGATCACAAATCTTACCTTCCATCTCAATAATAGATTCCTAATGACCTTCCTGCCTATTATCCACTACTACATCGATCCAAGGAATACTTTGGCATACATTTACAACTGTCTGCACCTCTTGAGCACTGTAGATATGAGACTTTCCACCCTGATGTGATGGAAAATCCATTTTGTAATGCTCTCCACCACAAGTCCAACACCTTAAAGGTTTCCTGCCATCACCTTTATTATGCTTCTCCTTAGGATGAGACCCATGTCCTTTCTCAGCTGCATTGAACTTCCTATGAGGTCCCACATTTTCCTTGTCACCTACATACTGAGATCTTCCTCACTTCTTAGGCCATTATCCTTTTGTCTTCTCATTACCTTTCCAATCATGCTTGAATGCACACTTGCACTTAGACTTCTCATAAAAATGCTTCATATTCCTGACGAATTCCTCCAATGATCGAGGCTCATCATACTCAATCTGATCTTTGAATGCTAAAGGAAATCCACTGATGAACCTTTTGACCTTTTTTTTTCTCATCCTTGAGGTAGGGAATATACCTCAATAGCTCCAGAAACTTGGTCATGTAATCTTCATCTATCATAGAACCCATATTGAGCTCATAGAATTCCTTGGTCTTCCGGTCATAATATCTCTCAGACAAGTACTTCTTCCTAAAGGGTCTCGTAAACTTATGCCAACTCAATTCCTCTTCCCTAATGCCTCTTACATGCTTAACATCTTCCCAATAGGTATTTGCTTTTCCCTTGAGACTAAAGGTAGTTATCTTGGCTTTCATGTTCTCTGAGTAGTCATTCAATCTGGAGAACTTCTTCATCCCAAGAAACCATGCTTGTATATCTTCTAATTTCTTCACTTCCCTATCGAAAGTAGGAGGCTTGGATTTCCTGAACTCATCTGGAAAGTACCTGCTCTCACTTTCTCCTATTGGTAGTAATGATGATGATGTCTCTCGAAACTAGAGCTAGAACAAAATCTATGAGTGTTAGCCCTCCTATCAAATGAATCCAAATATCTTCCACCTCTAAGTGTGTCATTTTTTTCCACCATGTGTCTTCTTTGAGACCTATTATCATATGCCCCAATTGTATTTTCTTCCTATCCGTGACTGATCCCCAAATGTCGTTGCTTTTGCAAATCTAAAAGGCTCCAAAGAATGAATGCATTAACTTTGGGTTGATTTTCCTAATTCCTTACAAGTCTTTCCTTTGCCTCAATCAACCAGTTATTATTTTCCTTGAACAATTGAATATTTTCCCTCAAACTCCTCAGTGTATATTCTAGATCAGGATAATACTCTTCTCCTTGCTGCTCAAGTGAATTTTCCCATTCCACTGGTTTCACATCATGCTTGTACAAGGATTTATGGGAACTGTAGTCCACCATTTCACTCTTCATCTTTGGTCTTCTATTTATTGCAAACATACCATGTTAGATCAACCCAATATAATACATAATAAAAATCATACCTCAGTGTATCTAAGGGGAGGCTATCACATTTGCACAACTCACTCTAGATTAACATGATATATATAATAATAGCAACACATATCGGCATCATGATGATGCATTATAATAATGCAAAACTGCAACAATAACTGCACACATGATAACCTTAACCATCTGCATGTACCCTGAGATCTAGTGCTACAACCTTGCTTTGATACCATCCTATGGTATCAATTAATACCCAAAGGAAATGTAACACTGCTATGATACCACCTTGTAACCACCCCTTCCCACATTTACCTGCTTTTACTCAGGGTAAACATGAGCTGAGTGTTACTATGACATGACTTGACCTTCAATTTCCACTTACGAAAGTGTGGTATACTAACCAGAAGCATGCTACCATCCCTCAAGGAAACTATACAACCTAGGCGACTGACAAAAACCATTGGTGATCAATCCCTGAGTTGGACCTTTCACTTCTCAAGCTTTACATCCCAATCACATGCTTGACAAACTATGTATGTGGTTATAAGGCTCCAACCACACTCATAAGCCTTCCTGCATGCAGTTACAACCAAAATTCTCTAGTTCAAAGGGTTCTGTTGCAAGATTTGTGCCACTTTTTTAGGCCTAGACTACAAGCCACTTCCCAAAAAAACCTAGAACTTTCTATAATTAGATCTAAGATAATCACAAGTCTAAACAATCAATGCTAGAGCTATACCTTGTCCAAGACATGCCTAAGGCATGATAGACATTTCATCAAACATATGGTAAGTATAGTAGCTATATTTTATGAATGCATATTTGATCAAGGTCTCTTTAAATTCATCAGAGAATCATCAAGAAGGCTCAATGCCCTCTCAAACTAGCTGCAACAACACTTGTTAGCCCATGAATACATTAACTATTCCATAATTAATTAAATCATGAACAAGATCTATAGTAAGGGCACATTGTTCAACCATGCATGTAACCAACATATAACTATAATAAAATCCATGAAAAAATAACCATATGATCAATACAATAACCATTAAATGTTCTCATAGATCACAATAGGAAAATAACTCATATTAATCATATGTAAAAGCCAACCAAGTCGGGGACTTACATACCACTCGACCATAGATTGGGCTGAACCAAATCGCTCTTTCAACCAATCACCCCCACTCCATATTTCAAGCATGAATGTGGAATCATATGGTTTAAATCAAAATAGAACCAACCAAGCCTTCCAGAGGCCAAACCACTTCAACCCTCAACCACAATGATTTCACCTAAACTAGTCCAGAAATAACCAACATCAAAACAAGCTTGGATGTCTTCAACTTCCTTCACCAGATCCGGAGGAATTCTCCTATCACCACCCATCCATAAAGAGTTCTAGGAGAAATACCATCTCCACCCTTGACCCTTGGGAATTTCCCCAAGACCACCTCAACCATGATCTAAGTCTATTGGCCATCTAAAGCTTAATCAAATAGATAACCCACTACATCATGGTTATCTAGGAAATGGAAAGGCAAGGTTGAAACCACTGTCAATCCAGAAAAATCCCATGCCAATGAAAATAAAATAACCAAAGAAACACATGCGCGTTCCATGCATCCAAACCTCAACAAGGAAATCACACATGCAACCGATTACCTACAATGAATTCCAACTATAGTTCCTATCCCACCTTATTTTTTGTTGTGCACAATTCCTTTGCTTGTCCTTTGATTGCTTCTCTCCATGTCCAAGCGAATGCTAGGATGTTACAATAATGCTCTAAGTGTGAAATAATGTAAGAGAGCTAGAATGAACAAGAGATGAGCCAAAAAATGTCCAAAGTTGAGCTAACCAAAGCTATGAATTGTTTCTCTGATGCCTTTTCATCGTTGATATCTAGTCTCTTCCTTTCCTTTTTCATTTTTCTTTCATTTTCTCCCTAATTTCCCTTGCATGCATATTTGTGTCTCTTCATCTTCCTTTTCTCCTATTTTCCTTTATTTCGTTAAGTAAATGTCATTTATTTCCTCTTTGTCTTTGTCAATTTCCATAGTCATTAATAAACTACAAGTGATGCTCGCTACAATGTTTACCCACCATTCAACTTGGAATACTTGTCCCATGACCTTGGTTGATTTTATTACATGAAAAATCAACCAGGTGATGTTACACCCATGGTCCCATAACAAACACCTCCAACATGTCAATCATGGAGAAAGTGAAGAAAATTGATTGTTCTCTATCCTAATCAATTAACAATATAACTTAGTAAGTCTATGCACTAGAGATCAACATTTCTTCCCTCAATACACAAGTTAACCTTTGTTTTGATAAGATTTAGAAGCTAGAGGGTAAGTGTGGTGAGGATGAGAAGTTATTAAGTGAAGTCTCTCATAAGTTATGATATAATAACCACTCATTTTTTTATTATTCCTACAACTTGATGCATCACTCCCATAAATTTTATTTGGATAGTTTAATGGGTTGGATTTAATGGGTTTAATTGACCAAATGGAGCACTAATTTTCCCTTCATGCCATAATGGATCACCTATTCAAACTATGAACTACTTTACTATATCTAGATAGAGAATGTTTACAATGGCAGAAATTACATAAGGGATCTTCTCAATGGTTCACTACATGGAAGAAGTTTGTGAAATTTTTTTTTCCCATTTTATTTGTTATGTTAATTTTGTGGGCCAATTTACTAAATTGTGTTAAATATGCATGGTGGATGAATAAATTAATGCTTTTGAATGTTTTGCCATTATAACATAAATTTTAACTAAATAATTTTTAAGAAGTGCATATCAATGTACTCAAAGAGGAAATCAATGCCCCAATGAACTACTTGATTGGAGCTACTCAGCTCACTTATTGTGCACAAGGGTACCTCGTGTTGAGTCCATTCCCATGCCCAAATGTTGTGTCTCCTCAATAGGCAACCCCACCCCTCAAGATCCACATGTTGACATGGGTTGAAATGGTGGAATGTAAGGGTCTGTACTACAACTATGATGAAAGGTATTCTCCCAAGCATAATGTAAGGAACAAAAATGGTTTACGACCATTTTTTATCGTGAAGTTAATGGAAGGGTTCATGGGGACATCACCCCCAACGAATGCTTAGTAGAGGATCCACCAACGATAAGTTTATCTATAAAATGCATACTTTTTGGTTATGTATCTACCATTTAAATCAAATATTATTTGAATTTCAGAGTGCATTCTTATATAGTCTTTTTTTTTTTGTTTTCAAAAAACATATAATTGGATTAATATTTATATTTTTGGGTACATGAATAAAGACACCTGGACTTTTGTGATTAAATATGAAACTTGTGAATGAAGCAAAACAACTTAGAAGAGCAAAACCTCCACAAACATTACAAGCTTTACTTATTCCAACCACAATATAAATATAAATATAAATGGATATTTCTATATATTTATTATAAATTTATCTAAATTAAATAACAAATCAATAATCATATACAGATTTTATTATGAATTTATGTAAGTTAAATGACAAATTAATAATTAGTAATTAATTATTTTTCTAAATATATTAATTAAAGCAGTTGTTTATAATGAGATTTTTTGGAAGCTTTTCTGGTGGGTTTTTCCGGTCAAAATCCGGCAACTCAATTTCTTCGCCGGATTCCGTCACCAAAATCTCCAAAAAATCACATTATAGACAAACTCCTTAATTAAATGCCCATTCAAAATGTCTATAGCGTAGATATTTCTCAACTTCAAAAATCAATTATGATACCACGCGATGTTTAATATTGAAATTACCCAATTAAATCTCAACCCAACTTATCACCTCCAAAGAGAATCAAAATTTTTCCCCTAAACACTTGATTCGAGGTAGTGAGATGAACGAGTCAAAAAACGAACAGTGGTACGCACCAAAATCAATGTGCTCGCCAAGATGCGCGCACTTGTCCACGAATTACTTCATGGATTACCATGCGCCACAGAGACGTTGAAGCATAGCAAGGCAGTTGTTGAAAATCGATACATTCAAGCAGCAGCAACAACTATTCTTGTGGCCCCGCAACAGCTATATTGTTTTTAAAAATAAAACAACATCGTCATTAACGTAATGAAGCTGTACTATTGCTTCTCTGTGACATGTGTGTGTACTACTCTCATGGACTTACTGTACTACTACTCGTGGTGGAGTACTACCACCTATCCATTATTCAATAGCAGCACATTCTACTACCGACTCTTACAAAAGAACCCGCTCTGCTCTGATCTGAGCAACTACTCAGAAATCGACATTCATTTGAATCACCTCTTGTTGAAGGTACCCATATTAATGTAACTGATATGCAGAGAATGGCCAAGCAAGAGTTTACTGCAAGCTGTGGCAACCACATCATTGAGTGCAGCGTTGACGATAGAAAAAATCCTCCAATAGATCTGGAAATATCTATGTGTGGAAATGCTATTGATATTGTTAACCCTGCACTCAATAGTATGTTTGCCAATGGCTCCATATACCATCTTCTTATTCGCACTCATAAATTAAGAGATCTGGCAGCCACTGCAGAACTCTGTTGAACAGGTTAGAGATTTGCTCGAGTGTCTGACACTTTCTCTCTGATATTTTTTCTTGTGTGGTATTTCAGGCATGAAGTTTTGGTGGTCTTTTGAAGGGATGCTGTTCCTTTGGGTGGTATTTTGAAGAGATGGGTTTTCCATTATTTGTTTCCATTGTTTTGAGATTGCAATTAAACTGGTGGTTGAGACACTTGGAGAAGGCAAGTACTCTTAATTGTGCTCAGGGTTTTCATCTTGAATAAGTTGATCTCTGTGGTAGCATGTGAGGTATTTCCATCATTTGTCCCCAATGTTTTGATCTTTTTGTCTACCCTGGAGAACGATGAATCCTCTTAAATGTGATCAGAATTTTGATGTGGAATAAGTTCATTTCTGTGGTAGTATGTAATTTCCATTTCTGTGGTGGTATGTAATGTTTAAATGTTATGAATGAGAATTTTATAAAATGTTAGGAGGAGAAGAAAATGTTTAGTAGTAAAGAGAGAATTTATACATTTTTATTTTTATAAATTTTATTAGTGAATTTCATTTTAGAAATGTTATTAGTGATGGAGTCTCTTCTGGTTACAAAGTAAGATTGGCATTCAAAAGTAAACAACTATTATTATTTAAAAAATTAATTTAGTAATACTATATTAGTGTATTCATTTACATTACACTCAATAAAATGCAATACTTTACTTATGTGATTTTAGCTGACAGCTTTCAATGTACATTTTTTGCAGATGTATGCAATGTACGATTTTTGCAATACTTTATTTATGTGATTTTAATTGACAGCTTTCAATGTGCATTTTTTGCAGATGTATACACTTGGAATGGATAGAAAATTAGCTTATCTAAACTTCAACCTTCTTTTCTAATATGATTTTTTAGCATTTTTTTACACCAAAACTGATGTTAGAGTTTCCCCGGAAATGTTGGAAGTTCCATATTCATACACACACTTCATTTCCAGTAATAATTATAAACATTATTAATAGATGTGGAAACTAACATTTTTAAACTCTTTTTTTATTAATAGATGTGAAAACTTACATTTTTAAACTCTCTTTTGAGCTCATTTTGTGGAAACTTATATTCTTAAACACTCTTTTGATCTCATTTTCTGATTACTTTTTATGGACACTGAGTGAGTTTCCATTTAAAATGTTTCATACACATATATACACTTTATCTGGAAAAATAACTCTAAACATAACTTATCTTTGTCAAAAAAAACTTACTCAGACATGGACTATAGTAATCATAAACTATTAGTTTAGTATTAGTTGTATTGTTTATAGAACTGGCTAATTAATTATAAACAATGTTTTATAAACATATTGATTTATCATGTTATTTGGCCTCTTCCCGAGAACCAAACCTAATCCAAAGTTAAATGATAGGTTATAATTGTTTTGTTTGTTTCATATTTCTAAACTTGTAAATACTATCTAAACTAATGTTGTCATTAGTCAAGGGCATTAAATGTTCAAGAACATGTTGTATATACAAGAGCAACAGGACATAGCAGATCAGTTCACTGGCTACACCACATGGCGGTTGCACAGCAGTGTTTCCGCCATCTTGCCATCTGTTAGTGGTCAGTGCATGTTTGTGGCGTGATGTGGCTAGGCAAGGCAGGTTTATGGTGGGTTGGACATGCTTTCATTGCCCGTATTTCCATTACTACGGTAGGTTCACAGGATTGCCTAGGATTGCCCGTATTTACTACGACAGGTTCATAAGATTGCCCAGGATTTCCCGTACAATCATGTATTTACTACGGCAGGTTCACAAGATCTGCGTCACTTGATGAGCCTCCAATTCCTGGAAAACCATCTCAATATTCTGCAAAATGATCTCAGGTTTACAGTGGGCTGGACATGCTTTCATTGCCCATATTTCGATTACTACGACAAGTTCACAGGATTGCCCGTATTCACTACGACAGGTTCATAGGATTGCCCAGGATTGCCCGTATTTACTACCGCTGGTTCACAAGATCTGCGTCACCTGATGAGCCTCCAGGATCTACGTTACCTAATGAGCCTCCAGGATTTGCGTCACCTAATGAGCCTCTAATTCTTGGAAAACCATCTCAATATTCCGCAAAACGATCTCAGGTATTTTGATTTATGTTAGGTATTTTGATTTAGCTTTGCAATTCTCCATAATCAATATTTGTATCTCTGTAATTATCCATAATTAATTTGTATCCTTGTAGCATTCACAACACTTTTAGGTTAATAAAGTTCAGAGAATTACTACGATCATCATGACCTCCATCAACAATGTAATTGCCTGGAGATGAAAGAGGAGAATGCCCGTTGGAAGAATATGATCCTAAAACATTAGATAAACCTTGTTCTCAAACTCCTTGAGATTACCATTGTTGGAAACGTGCGCACTTAGAGGTAGTGCTGAAGATGACCTCCATTCCTGGTAAGACCTTATATGATAACTGTTGCTTCCCGTTGAATCTCCACTCCCTCCATAGCCATCTTGTTCTCACCTTCTAGAGATGTCCTTGTGCATATTCAAAGCTGTTGTAGCCTCATAACTGGAGGACCTTGTTCTCTTCAATATTTCAGACCTGCCCCAAATTTTGTCTTGATACTCCATGTCCATCTTGAATGGAGAGTCCCATTCGCTTGTTAGACCAGAGAATACATAACACACAACAAATTTATACCCAGAGACTTAGACGGAAATAGGAGAGAATAATTCACAAAGACAGACAAATGGAGAAACAACAAGATTACTCAATTAGAAATAGCGTAATAGATAAAACAATCACTCGAGAACAGAAATCACTTTGCATTATATAATAGGCTTGGGCCTTGGCTTGCATTCCTTGACCAAATAAATTACAAATTTATGGAGGCAGAAGAAGGATCTAGAATCATGTATGTGATTGAGATGGAGATCTGGAATGATCTAGAAACTAATGGCAGTGTAGAAAGATCTAGAATCCTAGAGATCTAGAAACTAATGGCGGTGTGGAGATCTAGAAAGATATGATCTAGAAGGATCTAGAATCCTGCATGAATTTGGCTTCACACTTGCCATTCTCCCACTTGAAGCCAAATAAGAGTCATCAAGTCATACTGAGTCCTAGCATGCCTCTACATAACTCATGTTTATTTCATGGTAGAATCTTAGTGAGCATATCAGCAGGGTTCCTATCTGTATGGATCTTTTCCAAGGATAACTATTCTTCCTCCAACACATGTCGGATCCAATGGTACCTTAAGTCAATGTGCTTGGTTTTTGAATAAAATGTTGGGTTTTTCCCCAAGTGAATGGCACTCTGACTATCACAATATAACACATACTTGTCTTGCTTTATTCCTATCTCTCCTAGGAATCGCTACATCCACAACATCTCTTTACAAGCTTCTGTTGCAGCTATGTACTTTGCTTCTGTTGTAGAGAGGGCTACTATTCTTTATAGCCTTGACACCCAAGATACTGCTGCACCTGCAAATGTATACAAATAACCTGTAGTGGACTTTCTGGTATCCATCTCTTGAGCCATATCTGCATCTATAAATCCTTCAAGCACAGTCTCATCATGACCAAAACATAAACAATAATGACTAGTACCCTTGAGATACCTCAAAATCCATTTTACTGCTTGCCAATGTTGTTTGCCTGGATTGGCAAGGAATCTACTCACTACTCCCATTGAATATGCAATGTCTGGTCGTGTGCATACCATGACATACATCAAACTGCCAACTGTTGAAGCATAAGGAATCTTGCTCATCTCTTCTTTCTCCTTGTCATCATTAGGACATAATTCAGTACTCAGCTTGAAGTGGGTTGCAAGGGGTGTACCAACTGGCTTGGCATTCTTCATATTAAACTTGTCAAACACCTTCTTTATATATTTTTCTTGTGACAGCCACAACCTTTTGTTTTTCCTGTCACGCATAATCCTCATGCCCAATATCTATTGTGCTGGTCTCAAATCATTCATTGGAAATTTGCTACCCAAATCTTTCTTCAACCTATTGATCTTATTCTTATCATGCTCAACAATCAACATGTCATCCACATATAACAATAATATGATATACTTTCCTTGATCATACCTCTTGATATAGACACAATGGTGAGCTTCCAACCTCTGAAAACCATGTTCCAACATGAATGAATCAAATTTCCTGTACCATTGTCGAGGTGCCTGTTTCAACCCATAGAGACTCTTCTTCAACCTACAAACAAGGCCTTCTTTGCCTTTTTCTATGAAGCCTTCTGACTGCTCCATATAAATTTATTCTTCCAATTCACCATGAAGGAATGTAGTTTTTACATCTAACTGTTCACATTCTAGGTCTAAAGCAACAACTAGACCAAGAATGATTCTAATGGATGACATTTTAACAACAGGTGAGAAAATTTTAGTGAAGTCAATACCTTCTTTTTGGGAAAAACCTTTCACCATCAGCCTTGCTTTATACCTTTCCTTCTTTTCGTCACCTTCATGCTTAATCTTGTACACCCATTTGTTTTGTACAGCCTTTCTGCCTTTTGGGAGGTTTACCAACTCCCAAGTTTTATTTTCCTGCAAAGAGTTCATTTCTTCTTCCATTGCTTTCTTCCATTCTTTACTGTGCTCGACTTTACAAGTTTCTTGAAAACAATTAGGTTCACTTTCATTAGTCAACAAAATATAATTTGAAGGAGGATACCTTTGTGAAGGCTTATGAGGCCTAGAAGATCTGCGAGCCAACTGTGGTGGTGCATTATCGGGTTGAATCTCCTGTAAAGGTTCTTGCAAGATTCCTTCTTCTTGTTTCTCATCATTTTCCACTTGTTGTTCTTCATACTCCTGAATTTTCTGTTCATTTTCTTGTATTGGTGGTATGTTTTCCTGCTGCTCTTCAAACCCGTCAATAACCTTCTTGACCTCCAACTCACCTACAGTCCTCTTGAACATTTCTGACTCATTAAATATAACATTCATGCTTCTAATAATTTTATGTTTGACTGGATCCCATAGATGATAACCAAAATCTTCATCCGCATATCCCAAAAAAATGCATTTCATAGATTTATCATCTAGCTTAGTTCTATTTTCTTTGGGAATATGCATGAATGGTTCACATCCAAAGATTTTCAAGTGAGAACAATTCAAATTCTTACCAGTCCAAACTTCTTCAGGGATACTGCCATCCAAGGCTGTAGTTGGAGATCTATTTATGAGGTAGCAAGTGGTCCTGACTGCTTCAACCCAAAAATTCTTCTCCAAACCAGAATTGGACAACATACTTCACACCTTTTCCATAATGGTGCAATTCATCCTTTCTGCGACACCATTTTGTTGAGGAGTACCAGGCACAATCTTCTCATGCTTTATGCCAAACCTATTACAATATTCCTTAAATGCATTTGAGCAATATTCTCCACCATTATCTATTCTTAAACACTTCGGCAATTTGTTAGTCTCTCTTTCAATAGCAAAATGGAATTTTTGAAATATTACAAACACTTCACTTTTATTTTTCATAGGATATGCCCAAACCTACCTGGATGCATCATCTATAAATGTTACAAAATATGATGCTCCTCCTAATGGTTTGATGTTAACAGGCCCAAACACATCTAAGTGTACTAATTCTAACACATTTTTCTTTTTGTCATGGTGACCTCTAAGGAATGAAACCCTTCTTTGTATACCATATATGCAATGCTCACAAAGATCAAGATTGTAGGATTTCAAATCTGGCAATAAATTTCTACCAACAAGGATTTTTAAGCTCTTCTCGCTCATGTGACCCAAACGCTTATGCCACAGATCTACTAAATTTCCTTCTTTTGTGACAACAACCAAATCTAATTTTCCTATTAGTGTCTTCAAAGTGTATAATGTTCCTGTCTTGGGTCCTTTGGCCACGACCAATGCACCTTTGCTAATTTTCCGGCCTCCTTTTCCAAATCTTGTCGAATAGCCTTCATCATCCAGTCGTCCCATAGAGATTAAACTCATGCGCATTTTTGGTACATGCCTGATCTGTTTCAACAATACATCTTGTCCATATTTCATCTTGATTTGGACATCTCCCACTCCAACAATACTGCAAAAATGATTATTCCCCAAATGCACTCTACCATAATCACCAGGATTATATGAAAGAAAACTATCTTTGCATGGGGTTACATGGTGAGATGCCTCAGAGTCAAATATCCAATAAAAGCTACTACTAGATGTATATACACATGCATCCTTTACTAAAACAGTAAACAACACATCACCATCTGTGGCTACAGCAGTAGTCTCACCTTCATTTGTGTTGGATGACTTGTGATTTGCACTGGACGGTCTCTGATCCTTTTGTCCTTTCTTCCAGAATCGACATTCTTATTTCATGTGCTCGGGTTTGCCACAATGAAAGCAGATGATTCTACCTCTCCTTGATGTTGATTGGCCTCTCGATCTTGATCGCCCTTGCTGGCCTCAATCCATTCTCCTACCATGATCAGCTAGCGCTAGAGCCTCTCCTCCCTAGTTTTCCGCAATTGACTTGCACCACAGCTCCTCATTCATTAAACTGCTGCTGACATCATCAAACTTCAGGGTCCCTATAGTTGCTGAAGTTCTCATAGCTACAATTAATTTTTCCCAACTGTCTGGCATAGAACACATCAGCAATATGGCTCTAATTTCATCATCTAAAATGATTTTAACAGAGGCAAGTTGATTAGTAATAATATTAAATGCATTCAAGTGCTCAACAACTGAAGCACCCTCCTGTTGTGCTCTGCAAACAACCCCCCATTTTCATATTATTTTTATTCATAAAACATTAAAATGTGAAATGGGTCCCTTCAAAATAAAGATGATATCAATACTTTTGTTTAAAAATCCGATAATCAAATGAGCGCTTTACAAAACCCTTTTAAACAATATCCATTTAAAAGAAATAAAACAAATCTTCGTCATTGCGATAAAGCGATCGGAAGATCGCATATCGCAATGACATAAGAGACATATATAAATGGCACAAGGCTTTCTGCCGATGCGATATCACATTCGGTGATCGGCGATCGGAGATATCCAATGCACGTTTAAAAACGCCCCATACCATAACCCCCGATGCGATGAGCTATCGACGATCGGCGATCGGCGGGTCCCCTTCGTTTGAGTCTCAATGCACATAAGCCTTTCGCCGATGCGACATCGCATTCGGCGATCGGCGGTACCCGATACATATTGTTAAGGCAGACATATCATAACCCCCGATGCGATGCGATGAGGCACGGTTCTCAATAAAAAGCCGTTAAAGTGATTGGAAAGCTCAATTTATTCATATTTAAGGCATAATCACTTCCGCTCGGCCGCCAATACGTCCATTGCATGCTTAAGGAGATTTCTCGACCGAATAATGATATAATGAGCATTTATAAGGTGGCAGGATTTATACGTCCAATTAATGGATTCATGTCTTAAAACCTTTCAATAGATTATCTCCACGCCCGTTTTAAAAGATGAATATATTGCTGCGCATCTATTCATTTGTTATCAATTGCAAGTTTATATCGCTATCTCTCCGTGTTACGCACAATTGCCTCTCTGTGCAGAATTCATTCATAGACAGGAGTTCCGGCATGATGGGTAAGAAGTCTAAGAAGACTACGGGTGCTTCCAATCCACCAGTCGCAGGACAAGCTGCTGCAAATAGCAAGAAAAGGCCTAATATCTGATACAACATGCACAGGCCTCACCAGAGTAACTTGGCAAGGCACTTATGACTTAATTGAGGCCGAGAAACCAAAGCACACGATAGCAGAAGCTACCGCGGATTCATTACGGAAGTCGGACTGCACTCTCAAGGATTTGGCTGATTCTTTCCTCCATAGGATAGCAGCCAGGGAGAAAATTCTCCCATATACAGACGTTGTGCGATGGGCGATTGAAGAAAGCCCCATCATGGACAGAACTTTTAGCACAAGAGATGGGAGGATTTTTGGATCGTTCAAGGCAGAAGACTTGAGGCAAATGTATCATTTGCCCGAGCCAGAGAAGATATACAACAATGCCTTCCTGGAGAAGTTTGCGAGTGAAAATGAGATTGAGTCCGAACCTATCAAGGATTGGAGGCAAAATCCGAATAAACACAAGCACGAATCTTCCGGTAAGTACTTGGTCGATTCTTTGGCTTCTCCTTATTGCTATGCAGTTATAATGATGTGTAGATTATGGGGTTTACACGACTCTGCTAGTTTTACCATTGAAATGGTTCCTCTTATGGAGGTAGCAGTGAACAACATAATTATGGATTGGGCCACTATCCTTTCAGATAAACTAGCAGTAGCTGTTCGTGACTTTAGGAATAAGACTGTACTCACTGAAAGGAAAATTCCCCCATTCTACTATAGTGCATATATCCTAGATACCTTATGTTTCAATTCCGAATTCCCTGTTCTTGGTTGGAGATGGACTGCACAGGACCCCTCTCCCATTCATATATATCACCGAAAGATGTGGAAGTCATCCTATAAAAACCACTTGTATCAGATCTGTAATGGCTTCATGGTTCCCATTTATTATTCAATTTTTGATAAACCCATTTCAAAGGTTTCCTACCTAGCCTCCTTTGATTTTCCAGCAGTGGCTAGTTGGTTTGGAGAAGAGCATTTTACCTATATCAGAGTCTTCAGCAGCCAAGCCAATCCTCATGTCCTCCCCTTATATGTTCCTGATAAATTGCTAGCAAGGGAAATTGCATATCAGATTACAGCTGAGAGTACTACACAGACTCTCAGAAAGGAAAAGAAAAAAGGCTGGCCTACTTTTCCCTTAAGATGTGGTGTCTTTACCCTGCATGATCTCAAACATGCGGAAAAAGAAGCCACAAAGATCCAATCTTTAGCTCTGGCTACTATCCCGAATAGGGCATTTGACCCAAAGCGAGTTGCCCATGCCGCATTAGAACATGCCAAATTAACAGCGTTTAAACATCAAGAAGATATGTTCGATGACATGTTCTCTTCAAGTGAAACAATAGGTCAAGACGAAGAACTCGCCAAGATGAGATACAATGATGAAGGGTTAACTGAGTTTAATAAACTTAGAGAGCAGAGGTTGCAAACTCTGCCTCTAGATTTATTAGCGCTAACCCCAGCGGCATCATCAAGCGAGCCTGGTTAGCAACAGACAAACGAACCTCCTGCTACAACAAAAGATCATGATAAGGAGCGGGAGGAACAACAGAGGAAAGAACAAGAGGAAAAGCAGAAGAAGGAGCAGGAAGAACGGCTAAAGAAAGAGCGGGAGGATAAACAACGAAGGGAACAGGAGGAAAAACAGAAGAAAAAGCAGGAACAATTGCAGAAGGAGTCTCAAACTAAACAGACCACCACCGATACCAATATGGATACTACCACAGACCCCAAATTGCTCCAAGAATGGCAACATTTTGATTCTATCATCAGTGGAGGAAAAGGCTCAAAAAGTACAGACACTCCTAAGACCAGCGATATGCAAGATGACACTTCATCTCAGGTTCTAAGTGGAACCAGCGGCCCACCTAAATCTAAAGATATTGAGATAATTCCGAAAGATCCCAGCGATCAAATCATTCTACAAGTAGAAGATATTCCTCCATTGGATGTTTTCTACAGCCCAAGGCATAGAGAAGTGGTAAAGCGATCAAGGAAAAGACAAAGGCTTGATCAACCTTCTATCTTTCCAGAGCAAACGGTCACGGGTAATGTAGTATGGAAGGAGAAACTAGACCCCTCCGATGATCTAACTAAATTGTCACAGTACGCTGGAGCCTATTCAGCAGCAACAATCGACAAAGCATCAGAGGTAATTCTTTTATTAAAGACTAAAGACTAAGAAATCTCCACATTACAGACAGAATTGGCCGAAACAAAGCAGAGAGCAGCGCAAGCAGAGGAGCAGTTAGACTTCGGGTGCTTCCAATCCACCAGTCGTAGGACAAGCTGCTGCAAATAGCAAGAAAGGCCTAATATCTGATACAACATGCACAGGCCTCACCAGAGTAACTTGGCAAGGCACTTATGACTTAATTGAGGCCGAGAAACCAAAGTAGACGATAGCAGAAGCTACCGCAGATTCATTAAGGAAGTCGGACTGCACTCTCAAGGATTTGGCTGATTCTTTCCTCCACAGGATAGCAGCCAGGGAGCAAATTCTTCCATATACAGACGTTGTGCGATGGGCGATTGAAGAAATCCCCATCATGGACAGAACTTTTAGCACAAGAGATGGGAGGATTTTCGGATCGTTCAAGGCAGAAGACTTAAGGCAATTGTATCATTTGCGCAAGCCAGAGAAGATATACAACAGCGCCTTCCTGGAGAAGTTTGCGAGCGAAAATGACATTGAATCTGAACCTATCAAGGATTGGAGACAAAATCCGAACAAACACAAGCACGAATCTTCCGGTAAGTACTCGGTCGACTCTTTGGCTTCTCCTTATTGCTATGCAAGTATAATGATATGTAGATTATGGGGTTTACACGACTCTGCTAGTTTTACCATTGAAATGGTTCCTCTTATGGAGGCAGCAGTAAACAGTATAATTATGGACTGGGCCACTATCCTTTCGGATAAACTAGCAGTAGTTGTTCGTGACTTTAGAAATAAGACTGTGGTCACTGAAAGGAAAATTCCCCCATTCTACTATAGTGCATATATCCTAGATACCTTATGTTTCAATTCCGAATTCCCTGTTCTTGGTTGGAGGTGGACTGCACAGGACCCCTCGCCCATTCATATATATCACCGAAAGTTGTGGAAGTCATCCTATAAAAACCACTTGTATCATATCTGTAATGGCTTCATGGTTCCCATTTATTATTCCATTTTTGACAAACCCATTTCAAAGATCTCCTACCAAGCCTCCTTTGATTTACTAGCAGTCGCTAGTTGGTTTGGAGAAGAACATTTTACCTATATCAGAGTTTACGGCAGCCAAGCCAATCCACATGTTCTCCCTTTATATGTTCCAGATAAATTGCTAGCAAGAGAAATTGCATATCAGATTACGGCTGAGAGTACTACACAGACTCTCAAAAAGGAAAAGAAAAGAGGCTGGCCCACTTTTCCCTTAAGGTGTGGTGTCTTTACCCTGCATGATCTCAAACATGCAGAGAAGGAGGTCACAAAGATTCAATCTTTAGCTCTGGCTACAATCCCAAACAGGGCATTTGATCCAAAGCTAGTTGCCCATGCCGCATTAGAACATGCCAAATTAACAACATTCGAACATCAAGAAGATATGTTCGATGACCTGTTCACTTCAATTGAAACAATCGGTCAAGCTAAAGAACTCGCTAAAATGAAATACAATGATGAAGAGTTAACTGAGTTTAATAAACTTAGAGAGCAGAGGTTGCAAACTCTGCCTCTAGATTTATTAGCAACAACCCCAACGACATCATCAAGCGAGCCTGCCGCTATAACAAAAGATCATAATAAGGAGCGGGAGGAACAACAGAGGAAAGAACAAGAGGAAAAGCAGTTGAAGGAGCAGGAAGAACGGCTAAAGAAAGAACACGAAGATAAACAACATAGGGAACAGGCAGAGCAGCAGAAGAAAAAACAAGAAAAAGTACAGAAGGAGCCTCCAACTGAGAAAAGGCAACAGACCACCACTGACGCCAATATAAATATTACCACAGACCCCAAACTACTCCAGGAATGGCAGCAGTTTGATTCTATCATCAGTGGAGGAAAAGGCTCAAAAAGTACAGACACTCCTAAGACCAGCGATATGCAAGATGATACTTCATCTCAGGTTCTAAGTGGAACCAGCGGCCCACCTTAATCTAAAGATATTGAGATAATTATGAAAGATCCCAGTGATCAAATCATTCTACAAGTAGAAGATATTCCTCCATTGGATGTTTTCTACAGCCCGAGGCATAGAGCAGTGGTAAAGCGATCAAGGAAAAGACGAAGGCTTGATCAACCTTCTATCTTTCCAGAGCAAATGGTCATGGGTAATGTAGTATGGAAGGAGAAACTGGACCCCTCCGATGATCTAACTAAATTGTCACAGTATGCTGGAGCCTATTCAGCAGCAACAATCGACAAAGCATCGGAGGTAAGTCTTTTATTAAAGAATAAGGACCAAGAAATCTCCACATTACAGACAGAATTGGCTGAGACAAAACTGATGACAGCGCAAGCAGAGGAGCAGTTGGTGGCACAACAGCAAAGGGCAGCGCAAGCAGAAGAGCAGTTGTTGGCACAACAGCAAATGAATAATCAATTGGCCCAGCAATTGGAAGCAGGGAAGCAAAGGATCGACCAGAATGCGATCCAGAAATACAATGAATTAACGGAGGCATTGGAAAAGTTGAAAACAACGAACGAGCAAATGGTGAAAACCAAGGATGAGCAAATCGCTCAAATGATATCGCAGCTAGAAAAGATAAAAGGAGCTTCGCAGGTGACAGAGTTCAGGAAAGAAGCATCATTGATAAACAATGCACTTATATCTCATATTAAACTCTTGTGTCAACAGATCGCTCAAGCGGAGCCACTCTGCGAATTAACTATATCCATAAATGAGCAGGTAGAGAAAGCTAGGGATGATTTGAATCAAGCCGATGAGGCCATTACTGCACATCTTGAATGGCAAGATTCGGATAAGGGAAAAGCAGCTAATTTGCCTAGAATACTTGAAGTTCATAAGGATATACTCTTCACAGAATGGCATACTCAGGTGTTGAAAGCAGAGAGAGCAACTTCAAGCTGTAGATCAACTTCTAGCAATTTAGTTGATTTAGTGAATAACACTCTCTACTTGGCAAATATGATTTCCCAGTGTACACCAGGAAAGATTACAACAACAAATGCATTGGAGCAATCATGTTATCCTGAGTTAGAAGAAAGAGGAAGATTAATCACCGGGATTAATAGTTTAAACTTGGAAGCGTATTGGCACTTCCTAGTTAAACCACATGCACAAAGAGCCGCCCTGAAATGTTTAACAGATGCCATCGGGTGTATGATCTCCGATATTCAAGATGCCACCTATGCTGCCCAGCTCAGTTCGTGCCTCAACAAACCTCCGGAAATCGAGCCAATGCTTGCAATTAATCAGCTTAGATTCAAAGGAAAGCAGCCGACTCAATTAATCACCCTCCAGCTCGCCAGATCGCTAAGCCAAAATAGGAAAAAAGTTATTGAAATCAGTTTAGTAGCATTTCTGTTTAATAGATATTTAGATTAGTATTGTATTTATAGACCCTTTCATGTTTTTAGAAAGGGTCATAAAATTTTGTAAGAGACTTAACAGACTGAAGTTTGCACTACTGTGCTTCAACCCATATTCTTTTATGAAACTCGACCTACTGTTCTTACTTTAATGAGAAAGTTTCTTTATACAATTGTGCACTATTGTCATTGATTGAAGAATGTTTTTTGCGTTAAAGGAAGAACTACACATAGCGATTGATATCTGGGAGTGTCACGCAGCTCATATGGTATTTCTATCTATGTCTGAAGTCATTCTGTTTATATGAATTATTATGTAATTATTCTTGCTATCGTTGATTATATGCATGCACTATAACAACAGATCTTATTCATTCCACTATTGGGTGTTTAGTGATGTGCCTTTGCTTTTAAATCATGTGTATGATAATGATATAAATGTATAAAGTGTGGTAATTTTGCCTCAATCGCTCTGCTTAACTATTTAAGCACAACAATCTTAAATGATTTAATATCTATGTTGTGAAGATACAGTCATCTATATGCTTGTCTTTTAGACATAGAACATCAAGCGCTGCACTTTAGAGCTCAATAGAGTCCCGGGATAGTTTCACTTATTTATATTTCTGCCAATAGTTTTAGCCTTTCGTTCACCGCTAGTGTTATCTATAAATCATTCACTCATCCCATTTTATCTATTTCTGGGAAACTGGTCCCATTATCCCCAGTCGGAGCCACTACCCCAAACGGAAAAGGAACTGCACTAAGGTCTAGACCGGGTGGTTTCCCCAATGTTGTTGCAGCGATTTTCGAGGCTTCAACATTTTTGGCGCTAGAAGGAGGGCCCTTACTGTGAATGGCAAGCAAACCCAAATCTGCAAGCCATTCTAATAGTAATTCTCCCTCCGAATCTCCTCGTTATTCTCAATCGCATGCTGGTTCTCCAGTATACAATCAAGAAGAAGAGGAATCAACTACCACTGCTCATACCCATCATACTTCAGAACAATTGAGTCTTGAATCCCCTGAAGTCCAGTCTCTTATCCACAAACTTCAGACCTTCTCGATTTTCTGAGGTATCACAAAGCAGTGCGACTTCGCAGTTCAATCTATCTCATCCACTTACCAGACTTCAAAGTGAAAAGCTTGGTATTCAACCCATTGAGTTCCCTTTACCCGAAAGGAAAAGGGCTAAGAAATATACTGAAGGGTCTGATAGTGGAGAGCTTTCATCCACATCATCCATATCATCTTCCCATTTGCAAATTCAACCACCCACTCCTCCATTACATATTGTTGTCCACCAGGGAACAGAAGCCTCAACATCTTAATCTGCTCACTCCTCAATATTATCTACTTCCCACACATCTGGAATCCCAATAGTAGTATCAACCATCGGTACTATTACAATGGTAGATCCATGGACCAGACCTGGTGTAGTCAATATGCCTGCACCATTGCATCCTTTACCAGATGCTCCTGAAAAATGGCTCCCCAAATTTAATCCAGATGATGGAACCCAGGCCAAAGAACACATTAATAATTTCATGTTGTCGGTCAACTTAAAAGAGGTAACACAAGAAGATGTTGTTGTTGGACTTTTCCCTTATACTTTGCAAAGATCAGCAGGATCCTGGTATTTCTCTCTACCCTCTGGTTCCATTACCAGTTGGGATACATGCCAAGAGCAGTTTCTTACTAAGTACAGAGATGATAGGTCTTTGGCAACTTTAATAAACGATCTCTCCAACCTAAGAATATAGCATAGGGAACCAATTAAAGAATTTAATGCTCGCTTCAATATACTCCTGAACAAAATCCCTAAAACTTCCAAACCAAGTGAACAAATTCGAAGCGAATGGTATATCACTGCCCTGCCTGCCAATATAGCCATTTTTGTAGATAGGGCTTGGAAACCTACCTTAGCAAAAAATATGAAAGAAGCACTTGATGTGGAAAAACGCATCAATTCCTTAGAAAATAAAGCTGCCCTGGAGGACAGAAAAGCTAAAAAAGTCTCTTTTAAAGAAGACTCCAAAAAGAAAAGCCGAAAGACCCATATGACATGGAGGGATTGCAAAAGGTCCTGAAAACTTTGTCTAACGAAATGATTGACATAAAGAAACAGGTGGCTGAAACTTCAAACAAAAGGCCATTTAGGACTTATAAGAAAACTGAAACAAAACCACCCAATGTCATATCTAATGCAGATTCAGACCAAGAGGAGGAAGAAGAAGAGGCAACCCCACCAACTGACGATGAAGAAGAAGTAGCTGAGTGTCATGGAATTTGGGATTTTATACTCCCCAATTCTGATACCGATAATGAAGAAGAAGCCTTCCCAGTCACCACCAGAAGTAAAACTACTTCTGAACCTGCCCAGGCGACTTCAAAGAAAAGGAGTGCAGGTCCTGCGACAACAAAGGAAAAAGTACCTCCAAAGAAATCACCTGCAGTAGTCCCCCAAAACCAGCCTTCAACTTCTAATTCCCCTTCAACATCTAAGATGTTAGTGGTATCCGATTCAATGGAATACAACATTGTTGATGACATGAAGAAAACTAAGGCAAACATAACTATGTTTGAGCTTAGCAAGCTAAAGCATCAACAAAAATTACTTCTTGAAGAATTGAATGCTGTTCCCTCTACTCCACTTCCTAGTTCAAAAGCTGCTAATGATTCAGGCCAATCCCCTCCAGGTATGGTTGAAGCTACCGATTCAGTTCTAATCGGAGACAGGTCAAGTTCTCATACTCCACCATTTCTTCTGACTTATGAAATCTATAACAGAAACCTGCACAACTGTTTAATTGACTCAGGGGCATCTTCTAACATAATGCCAGCTTCAGTTTGTTCCAAATTGAACATAGAGCCCCAGAAGTCTGCCATCCATATTGTTCAATTAGACAGAACTAAGGTTCAGGTTGTCAGAGAAATTAATTTCGTAACTATCAGGTTGTCTGCTGATCCCAGAATAGTACAAAGGATTGACATTCTAATAGCCGATATACCTGAGTTTTACGGTTTGATTTTGAGTAGAGATTGGTCCGAAAAATTGCATGGGTATATTTCTACTGATTGGTCACACATGTGGCTTCCTTATAAAGGTAAGCCGAATAAAATTAAGATTGACCGAGAAAAACATATGACCCATACAGTTACCGATTTTGAACAAGAAAACCACCCTGTAGCATTCAACAATAACATTTTGGGTATTTATTCATCAGAGTCATTCTTTGGCAACTTTGTTGCCCAACCCTCCCCTTTCTCAGTTAATCATTTTACATCTCAGATTGAAAATTTTTCATAGGCAGATAAATCTAGATGTTTCAATGATGATGAGAAAACTGTAAATATGATTGTTAATACTCCTTTAATTTGGTCTTTGTATTTTGATGGCTCCAAGTCTAGTGAAGGCTCGGGAGCAGGATGCATCTTGGTTAGTCCACATGGGGAAAAGACAATGCTGTCTTGCAGATTAGAATTTGAGTGCACTAACAACACAACTGAATATGAAGCCCTAGTTCAGGGTTTATATAAAGCGATCGGCTTAAAGTGCAATATCTAAAAGTATTTGGTGATTCTGAAATTATTGTTAAACAGGTTAGAAATGCAATTCATTGCCTTTCCAATCACCTTAAGCATTACCAATCGCTAGTGCAAGACCTTACTTCACAATTTTTAGCATTTAATATTACCTCCATTCCTCGGTCCCAGAATTCAGCTGCCAACCTACTAGCAAATGTAGCCTCCAGGCTCCTACCTTCTGAAGACAACATCCCTGATAGATTTTCTGTAGAGTTGATTTTTAGGCCTTCAATTCCTGATAATGTCACTAATTGGAGAGTATTTAATCATGATGATGATATTTTACAATTCTTAACTTCTGAGAAGTCTTATGACAACCAAATCATTGAAGAGGATGAGCATGA